>VNJU01006819.1:0-26681 GCA_008042675.1 Drosophila seguyi | reverse complement strand
GTTAGATGGCTCCGGTTTTTCGTGGTTCCCTGGAGCAGCGGGCACGCTTCGCAGAGAAAGCCGTCTCTGGGACAATATTTACCACTTGAGGGGGAGAAAGAGTCAGAGAGAGAGATCCTTTCTCTAATCGGACTAACTACCGTTTAATGTTTGGCCAGGGGAGTGGCCACGCCTAGCAGCTGTGTTTTTCAGGAATACATTCAAATGCAGGCATGGGATCTCATATTTATTATTATGGTTGAGTAAGAGTTCTTCATAATTCATAATTACTTGTGATCTTGGCGCCTTTTTACTGGCAATAAGAGAATAAATTTGAATGAGTGAAAATTATTTGTTGTCCTTTATTATTTTCTTATCTTTTATTATATATGTAAAGCCTCAAAAAGAAGAACTTATATTTAATCAAATATTTTATATTATCCTCCGACTTCCATATTTTCCTCAACCCAAGTAATTTTCCCGATTTTCCATAATTACAACTGCCGCTCTGAACTTGGCGCCGTAACTCAACAAATTAGACAGGCAATTTCAATTTGAGGAGCCAAGGGAACACAAACTCAGAAACCGAAACTCGAAACCCAATCGAGACCCACCGAAATCGAAAGTTATCAGCGCTAATTGTCACCATCAGTCCATAAATCTTGAGAGTTTTCCCCGACTATATGGAGTAAGGGTTATCTCCTCGCTACCCTTCGGAATAATTACACGTCTTTTGTGTGCGAGTAAATCGAACCGAGATAAGCGTTTTGGGGACTAGTCAAGCGTTATGCCTGCCGATTAGATGGAGAGACGACAGCCTCAATTGCAGGAAGGGATGTGGTGGAGGGACCCCAGCTCCAGGGGCTTCTCCGTGATAAGACCAAGAGTTTCTGTCAGCGATGTTATCCTTTTTCATGCTCAATTACAAGCGCTATGTTTTAATTTGGCCGCGATAGTGAGTAACGGCCGGTCCCGCGGGTCTAATGGAAAACTGTTGATAATTTTCATAGCTTATTAAATTAGTCGGCTGCTCAGGCACTGCTCCTCTCCGGGGTTTATTGAACTCTCAAAGAAACGGGGAAAATGTATACAATTTGAATGGAATAATGATAAGCCAGAGGAGAGGCTAATGCAGGGAAAAGAAAAGTGTTGAAATATTTGTAGCGACCACTCAAGAAAGTCTAATTCCTATAAATTATGAAATATTTAAAACAGCAAAGAAATTCTGTAGAATGATTTCTTTATTTTATATTTATTATTTATTACTTCACAAAAACAATGTTGAATGTAAATAATATAAATAATATTTTTTAAATGCCAAGAATGAAAGCTGAAAAGCTTTTAATATTACAAATAATAAAAATCATATCTTTATATCAACTTAGGCCATATATATTGATAGTTAATTTCAACAGTTAGCTGAGAAAGGAAAGACCCTCCATAAAGCTATAATATGTAAGCACTAAAAAATTAATTAATATTTTTTGTAGTTCCACCTTTGATTAACAAAAACTGCCTAATTGACGGCCAGATATTTTTCATCGTGTGGCATGGCTCAGCTGGAGGCATAGGACTTGGGGGCCGGGGACTGCAGCCTGGGTAAGAGTATGAATCTGAACCTGAATCTGAATCCCAGTACTCGTACTCGTTCGAGTATCTGCAGACACAATGCTGGCTCATTGTATCTGTTGCACCTTTTCGCGCGGCTAAAATCGGCTGCATTGTTTTGGGATCTTGGCCCAGCGTCGCTTTCGGCCATTGTTCCTATCAGTGGCCGGGCATTGTTGGCCGTTGCGAAATACAAAACAAAACAAGAAAACCGGAGACAAGAAACGGGCAGAAGGAAAGACAAAATTTTACACCTCTTTTGTGAGTCCCGGCCGTGTTTCGATTGTATTTTAAATAGGTTCAAGTGAAGCGCATCTAATTGCCAGCCGAAGTGCCAAGTGTGTTTTGGCCTTAACGCCTCCCTGGCCGAGTCTTTTCCCGGAAATCAAAAAGGTGCCCTGCCGGAGTTGATATATGAAGCGTGTCAACTGGCATCTTTAGTGGTTTTTAATTTGGAAATTGTCTTGGTCACTCCCCGTCCGAAATGTGCCAAAAATCGAAGAGCGGCTGCCGACACATTTTCGAGAGGCGTTTGAGTTTGTCCAACAACTGGCGCGGCCGGTTATTATTTTTCTAAACATTATTACACAATGAGAAAACAAGAAACACATTTTTGGGGAATTAAAAATTGGTTTTAGAAAGTAGAAATATCAATAAAAGAAAGAAGAGTCTTTGGGGAAAAAGAAACCATAAAAGATGCATATTTAAAATACATAATATATATTTTTGTAAAACAGAGAATCGCACTTTTAAATATTTAATTCCTTACCAAATTAGAATAATAGAAGTCTTTCCGGACATCTATTTATTTCTAAGATCTAGAAACCAATCTGTTTTCTTTTAGTCTTCAAATATACTGTTCTGAAATTAACTATTTTTTCTATGTGTGATTATTTTCCAGTGCCGTATTTTATAGAGTTCTGTACCCATTGTATCAATTGCTTGTTGGCACTTTTAAAATTTTATTCTGACCCTCACAGATAGCCCGCATAAAATCCCCCAGGCAGGAGTCCAAAAACTAGGTCCTTGCCAACAGCAATTCGCAATTAAAGCATATGTTCGTGGCCATCTCCGGGAATCGTCGTCATCGTCCTCTCATTACGGAGATGTTTATCGGGCATTTGTTTATCTCCGAGAATCCCTCCTCGTTTATAAATATATACTATATATATTTTGTGCGGGAGGTGGCTGTCCTGCACCCTCATTATTTCTGGCTTTATGACGAGAGCGACAAGCCAATTATGTTGGGATTTTCAATTTTTGAGCATCTGGGCCTGTCATTAATCGATTTGCGACGAGGCAACGAGGAAACTCTGACAAAAATCGCCATAATTGGCTAACAAAGTTGTCAGCTGTCGTCGCCGCAATCTGCATATGAAAATCTCTTCGACTTGGACTGCAGCCTCAACTTCAGCCGAGTCATGTCCAGCTGGCAAATGTACGTCTGAGCATTTTTCTTTCATTTTTTGGTTTGTGAAACGTGTGTGGTCAGCTCACGTGTCAAATGTCTTGGAGGAGTGTTAGGGTACACAAAAAGAAATGGGAGTACATATTATGTTATGTCATTAGAAAATCAAGTCAATAAGATACAAATAATTATATGGTTTTGTATTATTTTATTTAAATACTTTACAGAATTATGTTTGAATTCATGCTATAATTTTCAAGTTATTCCAGCCGCAAAAGTGTGGGAAACCCCATGAACACCTAGATTAGTTATTAAATTACTTGTGATGGAAGTGATTTTCTATTTTATTTCTGGATACTTCTGTATGGATTATCCTGCTGCTGCTCATTTAATTCGAAATATTATTATTTCAGATACAAATTCCATTAAAGATACGGATCTTTGAGTATTGATTCGATCTTAACAAATAGTTATATTTATTTCTCCTGGTGTAGGAGCAGTAAGAGGCCCAAAAATGATTTAATAATGAACTCGTCGGGGACAATGGATACTCATATATGAAGTGCAGTTCCCCTTAAGCACTGCCGCTCCCTTGACATTCTCCAATCTCTGCTGACAGGCCAATTGTTTGATTGTTCGGTTTCGCCAGAAATTGAAAACAAAAACAAACCAAAAAGAGAGAAAAAAAAGGAACAAAAATGGGATATGCAAAAGATACATGCATGCACTCGAGAGTCCTTCCTTCAGCCACTTGTGATGGGTGTCAAAAGGCAGCGTTTCGCTACAAGGGATTAGCCGGATTTGGGCCTTTGTTCGCTTCGAGGAGCGGGAGCAGGAGAAGGAGGAGATCAGCCAATTTGAAAGTCAAAGTGCAAACGGCATTATGCGCTTATGGGCCATACATACGAGTTGCACTTTTTGATTGATCCTCTCACAGCTGCCCGAGTCCTGGAATTGTCATTGTTCAAGGGAGAGATAAAGGGAGCTGCGTAATTAAAAGATATTTTTCAGTTGATCCCCTGCTCTCGCTGAAAGCCAAAGAAAATCGGATTTGGCCGTGGTCATAATCGCAGATGAATTATCCCGAGGGATAACATACTTTGTCAGGGGACTTTTCAACCTGTGAGAGAGTTGGCATTAAGTCAATTGTTCACTCGATGAGTTATCTGTTGATCTTTGGGTTATTTCTCACATGGCAAATAATGGAAAATCTATAAAGGCTTTGGGTATTATATTAATATTGCAATGAATTATTATAAGGACTTTTTAAATGGTTTATGCAGGTAAATCTGGTTCATGGGAAATTATTTATAAGAATTTGTTTTACAGAAACTTTAAGAGCGATTTCTGTTACTTCATTTTGTATTTTATTTATATTACTATACTAAATTGTAATTATAATAATAAAAAATTAAAAACGTTCTCATGTATATTATAAAAATTTGTCTTTATAAAGTCAAAGTCAAATAGCTAAGGTAATGCCCAACCGAACACCATCTGTTGATCTCTGCTCATTAAGGAATAAGGATTTAATTTCACTCCTTCAACGTCACATATATCAAGGATTCCCGGCCATTTGTAAGCCGCCAACAGCTACCAACTGACTCTGGCTTTATTAATTAGCGGGCCATAAAGCCAAGCCAAGTAGCTCACAAATTTCAATCAGCCGAGGGCCTTGCCGGATCGCTGGCAGGGGGTTAAGGGCTAACCCTGACCTTAAACCAAGTGTCGACATTGTTGTTGTGTCCTCGCCGGCTATTGATATAGTAAATTTCCAAAGAAATCTTAGAGATGCGTGGCGGTTGATAAGCGTGAGGCAGCGGCAGCGGCAGCATTTAGTGGCAGATGCAACTGCGCTTTATTGTGTCGCCTCCCGTTCGGGTTTGGCTAGGGGTTTGGGTTTAGCTCGGAGTTTTCCTCTTGGATACACACTCACTCTCTGGCCGTGTTCATTAGCCGCCATAATTTATATGAGCCAACATATTTATTGAATGTTTTGGCAGTCGTTTTAACGGCTAGCTCGGGACTCGACTGGAGGCTTCTTGGCCCAGCTGCCAGCTCTAGCGAGTGCCATAAAGGGGCACTCGGAAAAAATGTAGAAGGAAAATAATACAACAGAATGAGTCCCGAAAAATTTAAGGATTTAATCTTAGATATATAAAATTAAGACCAGGCTTGATAAGACATTGAATACTTCTTTTTATAACACGTTGCTTATATAGAATTAAGGTATATATTAGGTTTTACAACAAAAATAAACCCTAATACATATTATATATGATCTTTTTGTCTTTTTCCTAATAATAATTCAATGTTCCCTCTCTATTCACCCTAACTTTTCAAGTTCCTTCAATTAACATCCAATTTCTCCAAGTGCAGCTCACTGGCTTGTCATAAAGTTGGAACTCAAAGACCTGGGACAGTTGCCACGAGGTCTGGCCTGGGTATACGTTCCTCCGGAGCACGGATAGGCACCTGGGTGCCGAATTCCAAGGTGCCAGGGTGTGGTGCCTCAGCGTCTGCGACTTTTTGGTCTCGCTGGCCTAAGCTCACAGCGTGCAATTATTTTTTCGATGCGAGTGTGAAAATAATAAACCTGCCAAGTGTATATGGATATGGTAGTTTTGTGTGCAGAAAAAGTGTCCTGCGGTTCCTGGGACGCCCTCAGTCCGCCGCCTCCTTTATTTCGCTCGAGTGTGTACTTGAGATTGAAGGGACGACTCCTGAGGACAGGGACTGCTACCCAGCTGTCCGGGGAGAGAGAGAGTAGCACCCAGATACCCTTACCTGAATCGGCACTCGAGACTCTGTGGGTGATGGATGAGGCGAGACGCTGGGAGCGTCGCAGGACTCAAGTGCTTGTGGTGTGTCCCTTTGTTTGAGTTAACATTATTCTCTACTTTAAATACCAATTAATAACTGCAGCTGAGGACTGGAAACTGAAACTGGAACACACAAGTGGACCGAGCTAAGGCCAAGTGCAAATATCACTCGTTGGGAGTCGAGATGAGGTCCTTACACTAGGAAAATTTATTGTCAGCTTAGAGAAGGTTTAAATCTGGTAAAACCTTACTTTTGCTAAAGAGGATTGTGTTAAATTTACAAATATTTATTTAAAATGGATCTCTGTCATTGAAGGTGTTTTCTGATTTATTTAAAGATATAAATTAAAAGATAAATGAAAGGGAATGTCTTGAACTAATCAGATAAGTGGTAAAGAATTTAAAAAATGTATATTCGATTCCTTCTTATGTTTATAATTTTCCAAATCTATACATTTTTTAAGCGTAAATCTTTTCAATGAAGCATTTATTTTAAGATTTATCTTGGAAAAGGTTTCTCAGAATTATACATTTAATAAATTCATTATTTTAAATCGAAGTTCTTTGGGTTTTTAATTATTTATCACATTTTCTTCGGTGTAATTACCTCTCTTTCCCTGGCGATCTGGCGTGAATGCGTCATAATCTCCGCCACTTGAAAATGATGGCAAATATTTGCGGAGCAGCCGCTGCTGCCGTCGACGCCGTTGGAGGTTCCAAGTCCGACTGGGACCGGAGGTGGCCTGAGGCGGAGGAGAGTGGCCAGCCAGCCAGCCAGCCAGCCAAGTGACGAGTGACGACAACTTGAAACAATTAATGTGGCATTTGTGTTACGCCGCATGACTTTCGGCTTCTGCGCTCAGATCCGCACCTCGGCAAACAGATGCTAATGGGTATGACAAGTCACAAGTCAGCCGCCGCCGCCGCCACCGCCACCGCCGCCACTTACTCAATTACTTTGCCAAACATGGCCATAAGTTACTACCATTTACCCATCATCGTCCAGCATTCGGAGTATTTATGATTTGTTTGCTCATCGGCTGGGACGTTCCAACTACCAAGCGTCAATATTTTCCATGCAAATATCCCGAAGCCGCAGCCGGAGCCGGAGCCGGAGCTGAAGCTGCAGCTGGGGAGAGAGGTCTCTGGGACTGTCAGGTGTCGGCCAAGGCGGCACTTCTCAGAGGAGAAATATCTTGGCTATAACAGCAGCAGAGTTTCCCCTCCTCGATAGCCTGGCCAGCATCTATTATGACTTCAAAGCGGCAACGCGCGCCAATTGTTCTGGCAGATTTTCTATAAACTTTTGACTCACATTTGCCAATTAACTGCGACACTTTGAGTGTGTGGAGTCATGGGGCAGCTAGCTACCGGTCTCTATAAATAAACTCTATCTAAATGTGGAGAGGAAATATTGACACTTGAAATATAGAAGCTGTAATGCACTTACTGTAATGGGGAGTTTATATTAAAAATCTTGATGAAATGGAGCTTTATATAAGAGAATAAATAAAGATGTCTACATTGTCTCCTTAATTATATTAAAGCCTTTAAAATTTACCCTTCAAATTGTTAAGTAATGGGAGGTATATTTCTTTGATCATTTAATATTAAATTAATATGTATTTGGAAGAAACAGTTTCCCCAGATTTGTATTCTCCTTAAGCAAACCCTTTTATTTTTTATAAGGGTAAAAAGATTTGCTTTCCAATTGTAATACTTAAGCAATATATTTTAAGCTTCACTAAAGTTAGGAAATGTTTTTAAAATTTAATGTTTCCTTAGTAACATAACCTTTCCCTGGAAAGGGTATCAAAAAACGCGCCGCTCGCGCATTCAAATCGCATCAATGGGCCTTCGAAACCAAAGAGAACCATTGTCCAGGTCCCGAGTCCAGCTTTGGTTTCGGATTTGGCTTTGGGTTGGCCAGAGTATCGCCTTCAGTTCAGCTTACAAATAAAGGCAGTGGCGGAGAGGCAAGAGGATCGCCGGATCGCCGGATCGCTGGATAGCTGGCGGCTGTGTGCGATGTCAATTAGCAGCTACGGAATGACACTTTATGTGCGTCGCACGAGAGAAGCTTCAGCTTTGGGCCCAGGCAGTTGGACTTGAGAATTGGTAGCTACCAGAATCCGGCAGAAATCCTTGTGCAAAGTGCAATCAGTGCAAAGCAGAAAGCCAACGAAAGCCAGCGACCATGAACGGCGGGCCAACGCAGTTGACAAACAAATGTGCCGGGTCCGAGGAGGCCCCGAGAGAGCCCAGAGAGATCTAAGGCAAGCAAACAATTGATATGGCCCAGACGCGGGCTGTGTGACTTGGAGCCAGGAACCGGGGACAACCTGGATAGAGGCAGAAAATCGAATTTATAATTCTATTTTAAAAGAAATAGAAAAGAATTATAGCATCGTTACAAAATTTCAATTAACATAACCCTCGCATTAAATATCGACACACAATTGATATGATTTTAGCTTATACTCTTTTTAAACCAGAACACCCCACAGACCCCCTTTTTCTCAGTGTTCGCCTCCGTCATGGAGAACAGTAAGAGCGTTTGTCCATCTCCAGCTTCTGGGAGCTTCTGAAGGTGAGCACAGGACAGGAGGGGTTCGAGATTTGGACCCGTATCGCCGCAAAGTGACTTGTAAACATTTTAGCAACTTTTCAACTTCAACTTCAACTTCAACTGGGAATCGGGAGCCCCAGAGTCAAGAGCCTAATGAACTGCACTGTCCAATGGCCAGGATGATGGGCAAGCTGGGATCGTGTGATTGTCAGTGCAGCTTGCAATCGCGTCTGCAAATTGACAAGATAAATACATTTAGCTAATTTGATTTTAGCTGCTGCCCGAGATTCGGCCCCTCGGCTTTTTCCCTCCAGAAGGAAGCTGAAAATTTGTACGCACAAAGCGCAATTAAGTTGTAATTAAGCGGCACACAAAGGCTGCCGACCATTTATGGAGAGCAAAGTCGGCAAAAGTCGGCAAAGTCGGCTAAACGTCATCCTCTCCCACGCGAAAAACAATCAAAATTCATTAGCCAAGCGACGACAAATAAAGCCAAAGGCAAGGGCACCCGACTTGGCCAGGGGTGACTTTGCACGAAACACCTAGAGAAATGAAACTGTGATTTAAATATTTACACAAATAAATTTAGCAACTATCAAATCTCGGATAATTTTGCAAAAATATCGCTATTGATATTAAAGAACATGACATTTAATTCCTAAAAAAAATATTATGAGCCACAGAGTTTCATAAATCCACAATAAAATATTTTGCAGAGTGTAAGGAATCCCCGTTGTGGTGGGGATGTGTAAATATATGCTCAGGATGGCATGGAGCCAGAGAACTGCCCGGAGAGGCTGCCGAGGGGATGAAGGAGGAGATGGTGGCACATAAAAGGCGACAGAACCGCACATCCTGCGCCCGGAAGCAGCCGGCTGAAATTACAAAAGTCAACCCCCAAATGGGAGAGAGCCATAAAAACGCTTGAAAAGCGTATGCTTGCTGGCTCCTCCCACCCCTTGTGTATACGGAATGAGAGATGGAGGATGTGGAGATGGAGATCCTCCCTGGCAGCATCCCAAGCCCAAGCCCAAGCGAAACCGAAACCCAACCAAAACCCCGCCTAGAAGGCTTTTGAAAAATTGCAAATTGAATTAAGCCAAAGTTAAATGGCTAAATGACTCGAGCCAAGTATCCTCCTCGCAGCCATCTTTTTGCCAACCAGCCGAGCTCCGTGGGTTATGGGTTTTGGTTTGGCTTTCGGGGAAGCGTTTGGGGGTTGCGGTTTGGCGCTTGATAGTAGCTAATATGCTGCAAAGGATAACACCGGGCACCGTGGGCCATGTCCGAATGCCAAAAATCAATAAATAAAATAACGAAGGGTTTTTGGCATTTTATACGGAAAGGATTAGGGGCGATGTTAGGGGTTTAGAGGATTAAAAAAGAGACTTAAAAGATATCTGATTGAAGGGAGAAGAGAAATGTAAAGGAAATATTTAAAAATACTAATAGGTAACATACGAATTTTTTAAGCAGAGAATTCATGGCAGAATTAGGTTTTACTTATTTTAAATAAATAAATTATGATCTTACAAAGACAAAATTAAGCTAATGTGATTAAACAGCTGCCACTTTCATATTAGTAATAATCATACAAAGCCAAAACTTATCTTAAATAAAATCGAACCCTCTAAATTATTTTTAAATAATTTAAAAATAAATTTATGGACAAGATTTCCACTGTTTCCAGTCTCGGAAACCCCGCACCCACACGGAACAAGCAAACGCAACGAGCGAACGCCTTTTGCCAAGACTTGGCAAGCCTCTGGGTCTCTGCCGGGCCTGGTCGGGATTGGAGTGTTAGTGTTAGTGTTATTTACCAGGCTAAATTATTAAACGATTGTTAAACGAGCGGATAAAGGATGAGCGTGAATGATGATGATGATGATGCCGCTGCTGGCGCTTGGGGTGGAAAAGTGGAAAAGGGACCAGGCCGGGATAAAATGCCGAGGAAGACGAGGAGGAGGAGGAAGCTGCTCTGCCTTGTTAGCCTGCCAGCTGAAGGGGAAATTTGATATTAGGTAAATTTATTTGATTTACATTTTTATGGGGCACCCGGCATGCTGCAGCCGGGGTGGCTGTACTGAGAGCCATGGAGGTGGGAATTTTCCTTGTTGTTTGCCAACGTCGTCCTGCGCTTATCTGGCATTACGCCGGCAATGAAGATAAGAACCTGTCTAGGGTAGAAATAATACCAGCACAAACACACACTCTCTCTCACACACAATGTCGAATGGAATAAATGCAAAGTGAATTAATAAAAATGGCAGCGAAAAAATAATAATCATAAACGAGTTTGCGACGCACGTCGAGATTTTTGCCGTTCTTTGTGTTGGCCACGGAAAGAAAAGAATACTTAAGCTCGGGGCTTTATTGTCACTTGTGGTGATTCTTTAATATTTATAAGAAATTATTTATGGCAAACTTATGATTTTCAAGTGGTAGAAATGTATAGGATTTAATATATCATTTTTGCGGCTTATGAAAGGGGGAATAAAGAACGCAACAATATTAATTGCCTTTAAAAATGAATATAAAATTTGACAAAAACGATTACAACAGAGTCGTAAAAACTACAAATATTAAATATTAAGACTCTATTAAATAATTTAATACCTATGCTAATATTCCTGAAGAAAAAGTTCATATTATTATTCATACTATTATTATTTTTACAGTCTTATTTAAAAATTACTAACAATTAAATAAAGTAAAGTTTAAGAAGAGCGGCTTATCACTATAAATTTCATTAATAAAGGTCCTTACTAGATAAAAAAAAATTAAATCAAATGAAGTATTATTACCTATAATTACCTTTACCTTTAATTACTGCCTTCTGAACCATATTATTATGTCATTATAAAATTAATTAGAGGCCACTTTTTTCTCTCTGCAATTATTGAATGGTGGACTTGCTGTCAATCAGCCCCGAACTCCGCCGCAGATCAAATCCCACCCAAAAATGGGAGGCAAAGAGAAAAAAACGAACCAAGGCAATCAGTGGCAAATCAGAACTTTATTTATTTGCTTGTTGTTTGCCAAACATTTACGCCATCAGCAAAACGACACCCGAGAGCTCGTTAAATGCTCAGCGATGCGGATGTAATTCAATAAACGAGCGCTGCTGCTGCTACTGCGCCATCATCAGCGCACACCCCGCCGTTTAGTGTGTGTGTAAATGACTGACAACCGCAGGGTGTGTGTGTGCCACAGGGGGATGGTTTATTTACTCGCCAAACCAACCCCTCAATAGCCACCCACGGGCGAAAAGGCGAAAGCCATCCCTCCGCAATAACGTTTATTGAGTCGGAGTTTCGCACCAGCCTCGTCCTGCGTGTCCTTCGAACGGGCGCTTCTGAACTGTCAACATGTCAACTGTTGGTTTTTCGGTCTCCTCGGGATCTGTCCGGGGTGGGTGGGTGTTGGCACATTGCTTTTTCGGCTGTTTAAGCGATTTAACGCATCGCAAGGATAATGAAATTTTGATTATGCGCCGCTTGGCTGGTTATCCTCGCCCGGGATAACTGGTTGCTGCTGGGGTCGCCATGAAATTAGCCTCGTTTAAAGGTCCTTTGGCAGTGGTGGGGCCGCGGGAGTGGGTTCAAGTTCGTGGAGCTGCTAATTATGTTTGGAGAGAGAGAAGGAGGCTGTCTTGTATTCTATACTCATTAGAGTTTATTAAATGGTAATAAGGGAGATTTAGTTAGGGGTAATACTGCAGGTTACAAATCAAGTTTACCTATTTAAAATATTTAAAATTTATTGGTAGATTTATGTACAATATTTTTTTTAAGTTTAAAATTTAAAGTATAAGAAATACTTAAAGTACACTTCCTATGAATATTATTCAAAACTCTCTAATTCATGTATCTTCCTAAAATTTCAAACCCAGACTTGGAATCAATTTGCTGACTGGGTAATTGTTCACTCTCGGATACAAACAATTATGCAATTCAATTCGGAATTAATTGCACAATAAAACACGAAATTCTCACTTAATTGCTGGACAAAAAAGGCACACGAAGCACAAATAAGTAAATGTACAACCCACATAAATATGCAACGCCCACACACCTTACACACACACACTATACCCCACACCTCCTTCTAAAAATCAAAACACAAATCGCTTGGCGGGAAATATAAATTCGAAAAATTATGAAAAACTATCAAAACATTTACATACCGACGAGAGCAGGGAAGGAAAAATGGAAAATGACTTGATCTCTCGATCCACGCACTTGGAGGTGTTCAGTTGGATTTTTTCTAGATAAATTTGGGGATTTATTTTAGGTATGGAATATATTTATATATATAATTTATAGTAAATCTATGGGGACAGTTTTTTTTTTTTTGACATTTCAGGGGAGTTGAAGTTCTTGAATTATTTTACGTAAGAATTATTTTGAAAAATTCAGCTTTAGGAGGTCAAAAGTAAGAGGACTTTAAAATAATAAATTTTTTGAAACTGTGAAGTAAATTTAGTTTTCAAGTTTGAGCTCAGAAGACATTTTAAATATTATCTATTTCTTAGCTATTTTAAAAAATCTCCTCTTAGCCACATTTGCATAGCCTTTTTTCTGGTGCTTTGGCATCACTGCACGCAGCCAAATCGGCGGCCATTTATCAATTGACCAACTTGGCCGGAGCGTGGACTTTGTTGGTGCTTTTGTTATTGGCCGACTTGGTGGTGCTGCTGCCGCCGTTGCTATTGCCTTTGCCGTTGCCGGTTTCGTTTCATCTTGGACTCAGTGGTCGGCGGCGGGGGCTTAGACTCGCTTATGATGTTTATTGAAAAATTAATTTGCGCCTCGTTTTCGTATCCCTCTCTTTTTTCGGTGCCCATTTGCGTATTTCAAAGCGCAATGAATAATGATGCCGGTTAAGTAGGGAAAAATAAAAGAGAAAAAATGGGAAAAAGAAACGCTCGCCTGAGAAATTAATATTTGTAATTGGCTATAATTGTTTATGCCAACGGGCCGCAAAAGTCTGGAAAACGCGATGAAGACAATAATAATATTAATGAGCAGCCCAGCCTCCACTCAGCACATTTTGTTGCCATTTCGAAATATTTAATTGAAAAGAAAGCGGAATTGTCTGTATTTCGGACTTTCCGCGGTAATGAAGAGCTTAACTGTTGGGGAAGTAGGGAAATTTTTTTAATCAGCAAAGCCAGTAACGATGGGAAGTCGGAAAAAGTGGAAGGAGATATTTCAAGAGTTAATTGAATGGCTGGGAATGTGTGAAGACTATAAATTGGATTATTGACGGGGCCCTAATTGAGTGAAATTAATAATAATTAAATAGGATGCGTTAGAATATATTTTGTTAATTTATTACTGATATAAAGTGATAATAATTTGATCACTTAAATTCGAAATAGATCAAGAAAAGTACATAATTTATTTTCTTAATTTTACAATGACATTTCGCCTTTATTTATTTATTATAAAGTAAAATAATTAATTTATCCTATTTTTTCTTGGCAAATATAATAATTATATCCTGAGTAACTGGTTTTATATAAAACAAATTCTCAAATTAAATTAATAAAACGTAGAATATATAACCTTATATTACTTTTTCTAAATAAACCCCCAATTAACCCCTTTTAGAATCGCTGGCAACTAATTAAAACAACCAGACAGCCGACAGCCATTCGTCAACTGTTCTAATTGAGCTCTTTATTCGCCTCCCACTGGCAAATGCCATTAAAATCCCATCCCTGCAATTCCACCCGAGGAAAACTCCGCCCACTCAAAGCCCCATGCCAAAAACCCATTTTCCCCCAGCGGAAAACAAAGGAGCTGGCGAAACAATGGCTGCTCCTGCTGCCGTCGCTGGTGAAAAGTTTTCGAGCCAACAATTTCGCATAATAATCCTTAAAATGAGTTTAATTTGTAGAGTAAAATTATAAGCAGAGTGGGATGATGATGATGGCGGAATGGAAATCCTTTATTTTATGCAATTTATTCGGTGGAGAGACCATTATGAAACTCAGCTTTTGGGATAGAATTTCAGATACAATTCTGAAGTATTTTAAATTTATAACCGAAAGTACAGAGATAGAAAACAAATATTTTCTTTATTATATTATGTTTATATATCAGTAAATGTATTTAATTAGTATTTAAATCTTACTAAAAATTATTTATAAAATAATTATGCTATCGAACATGATATTGAAACAACACAGTTGCTTTATATGTCTGTTGGCAACTATAAAGACTTATTTATCAGGAGATTTTGTTAAGTTTGCTAAATACTTTTTCTCTCCGTGTCTCTGATTGATTTCCCTTAATTTTTGTGATTTTTGTGGACCCAAAAACCCCCGATTTACCCGATTTATGCGTACCGATGCTTATTTTTATGGCTTATCTGCCGAGGTGCTCGCCCAAAAGACACCCATAAAAGGCAGCCAGAAGGACGACAAAGCAGACGAAGACTGCTGGAAAAAAAAACATAATTTCCTGACCGAGATTGCAGCTTTGCGATAATGCTGCTCGCTTAATGATGGGCTTATTATTTATTATATTGTTTTTTGTTTTTTTTTTCGCTAAGGACATTGCTCATACGCCACCGAGTACCAATTAAATTCGGGTTTCTTTTTGGGCGACTAATACCCCTGTAAACAGCGATATATATCTGCTAAAATCACAGACTTGCAGACGTCAAATTAAGTCATTGAAGGCGGCGGGAAAGAGACAGAGGCAGCTGCGAGGAAAACCATAGAGGGAAACCCAAGTGGAAATGGACAAGCGACCGCCGTTCGCCGCCGCCGCTGCCGTCGCTGCTTGTTATAAAATGCTAATACGCGCAGCAGCTCGTCGAAAAAAAGAACAAAGTGGAAAAACGCTTTGAAGATTGAATTATTCAATAATAATTAGGCGTGCGAGCGGGACAACCATAGTCCACGACCAGCCCCGTCCCTGTCTGTCGTACTCACCACACTGGAAATAAGGCGAGCGAGAAAAGAAGGCGGCGCAAAGCAGAAAAGTGGAGAAAATGCAAAGAAAAAAGTGCCCACGAGCGAGAGGGCCATATGCGAGCCAATAAAAATGGTGTCGACTCTGCGGCCCAGCCCCTGAGAGAGAGCGAGAGCGCACATCCGGTTTTTCGAAGCCACCACCACCACTGTGCGTCTCTCCCGGCGTCTGTGTGCGTGCGTATCTGTGTCGGCGCTTGGAAGCGGCAGCGGTGCTCGGCGGCACTATTCCCATATTTCAGTCGCAGAACAGACGTGATCTCAAGAGGACGCTCTCTCTCCCGCTGAACAATTCTCCGCAGAAACTAACTGTGCAGCAGCAACAGCGCCGCGTGTGCGCGAGTGTGTGTAACTAGCGCGTGTGACGAGCAGCGCATTTAATTAACAAAAGCCGAAGATAATCACAACAAATTAAGACGGAAAGTTCAAGTCAAATGAGCGACCGGAATAAATATAAATTAAGTAAAAGTGAACTATTTGAAACATTAAACTTTTGAAGTCTTTAAAAACAATTCTTCGCAAGTCAACCAAGTGAACTACAAGATTGCCCAGAGATAACACTTTGGAAACCAAATCCTGGAAGCATGTCTGAATGAAATTCCTCTTAGGAGTTGACTCAACGTTCCAATTCTTCGCAAGATTCTAGCATGAAAAGAGCACTCTAACGCCCTGCAAAGAATCCAGACAGCCCGCAGAGAAAGACTCTAAGACCAAAACCCTATTCTTCAGGAGGCTTATGTTAAGCATGACAGTGACCGGCCTGCGCCAGACGATGACCAGCCCCACGGTGCCGCCAAGCAGTATCAGCCTCTCCAGCGGCGGCGGGAGCAGCTCCACCACCAGCAGCTCCAACACCATGGCCAGCCTCAGTCCCAGCCTGCATCCCCTGAGCAGCCCCACCTCGCCGTCGGCCCTGCTCCTGGCCCACCAGCAGCACCTGCTCCAGCAGCATCATCAGCACCAGCAGCAGCAGCAGCAACAGCAGCAGCAGCAGGCGGCTCTCCAGCTGGCCGCTGTGCATCCGCCGGCACATCACCTGCACAAGACCACCTCCCGACTGAGCAACTTCAGTGTGGCCTCGCTCCTGGCGGACACGAGACCGAGGACGCCACAAAATGCAGCCGGCGAAGCACCCACGAATCTCTCGAGCTCGGCGGCCACATCGCCCATCTCCCAGGCCAGCAGCACGCCCCCGCCGCCGGCTGTGGCTTCTGTTCCTGCTGGAGTGCCTGTGACCACCACCACCTTCCATCCCGCCGCCGTGGCGCATCACGCTCACCTGCTCCAGGCGGCGGCACATGTCCATCACCAGGCCATGGCCGCTCAGCTGAGACAGCAGCAGCAGCAGCAACAGCAGCAGCAGCAGCAGGCGGCGGAAGCGAGGGTCAATTCCCCGCCAGCCTCCACCAGCAGCACGCCCAGCTCTACGCCCGTGGCGCCGGGTTCCGCTCCAGGCTCCGGAGCGGGAGTCACACCTTGCCTGCCCACGAAGAACGAGCGCCACTCGCCGCTGGGCAGTCACACGGACTCGGACCTGGAGTACGACGAGGAGCTCCTGCAGGAGCACGACGCCGACCCCGACCACGACGAGGAGGAGGACATCGACATCGAGGACATGAATGCCGACGACTCGCCGCGCTCCACACCCGACGGCCTGGACAGCAGTGGCGGCGGCAAGTCCATGGAATCTCCGCACAGCGTCGGCAATCCTTCGGGGGCGCACATGTCCTCGGCGATCCTGTCGCCGGCGGCTCTGGCCTCCGGCCACGTGCCCATCCGGCCCACACCGTTCAGCGCTCTGGCAGCGGCGGCGGTGGCCTGGACGGGAATGGGAGCCGGTGTGCCATGGCCGGGCGCCAGGCAAATGCCGCCCTTCGGTCCGCCGGGTCTGTTTCCGGGACAAGGATTTGGAGGAGGTAAGTGTCGTTAGACATTCCTTTTTTTCAGTCTTGAGTTGGAGAGCTTGTTGTGCCGGGTTTTTTTTATATATATATCTTTACGTATTTGTTTTTTGTTGGAAGGAAATGATAAACCTTATCGGAGACAAGTGGCTAACTTTAGGAAAGTTCAAAGGTTCTTTTATGGAGTTTTTAGGAATAGAAAAAGGGAGGTTCAAAGAATACACAGAAAATGTATAGAGACATGTATTATATACTTTAAATTAATGTTAAAAATATGTATTAGTCAGATACTTTCAACTTAGAAATGTTCTATACATTCTATAAATATTTGTTTCGCTTTAAAAAATATTTAAAATATTCACTTCTTAAGCGTTAATCTCTTCCTTTTATTTTAAATCTCAAAGTTCAAGAAAAGTATTATTTTATATCTTACTTTCCCCTTGGCCTTTTATTTATGAACTTCTCGCACTAAATATTATATATTATTCCTTGACCTGCGAAAAATATATAAAAGAGATCAAAATTCGTATAATTTTTAAACATATATATTTGTGTAGGTATTTAAAAACGATTTATTTAGCCATTGTTTCTCCCTGGCAAGTTTATCTACACCATTTTGTGTCGCATTTTAATTCAATTAACTCGGCCGCCCCTCGTCGGCTTAATTGGCATCATCGATGTGGTGTGTGGCTGCGGGTGCTCCATCATGGCCACCTCATAGCCGGAGTCACCATCACCATCGTCGTCGTGACTGCAGTTTTGTAGTCAAAGTGCGTGGCAATTATTATTGTCGAGAGGAGGGCCTTAAATGAAACAATGAAATATGCCTGATTGCCGGGACCCATTACTATACATGATGATGATGATGATGATGATGGTTATGATGATGAGAGTCGCGTCGCGTCGGTTCTGATTTGCCTCAATTGGCCCACCGTCTGATGCGAGATTATTCATTCATTTTTCGGCGCTTTCCGGTCTGCCAGCCAGCCAGCCAGCCCCCTTTTGTGTTTGTCCCCAAAATCTAATAATAAACGCATATAAAAACCCCAAAACGGACTGTCTAACTGACTGACCAGACTAATTGAAGCGAGTCTGGCGGCGGGCTACAACCGATCTCTATCTGCATGCACAGTTCACACTTTGCCTGCATTTCCTGGAGCCTCCAAAAAAGAGTGTGTGTGTGTGTGTTTGTGTATAGAGGGGAAAATCCACGGGGAAAAACCCTGGCCAAGTCATACTTTGATGCCGGGCAACTGACATGTGAACCGTGCATTTCCGCAACACTCTTCGAAAACGGCCGCAAAAAGCTCTTGGCAAAAAAGTGTAAATTTGTAAATTTGCTTTTTATATATGCAGTTTTCGCGAACAATACTTCTTGGTTTTTGTGTTTTGCATTGTTTTATAAAGCTGCCAGCTTACTAGTTTGGCACAAAAACGGGCCATGGAAGGGCGTCGTCTTGTGGCTTAAATTGGGTGAAAATGGGAAATGAATTCCCTCCCTAAACATTATATTTCAACAAACCTAAATGGGCTTTAAATAGGAAAACTGAGATGTGGCAAATAAATCAATCTCGAATGGTGGGCCCATCAATTTCCCTTCGACGACTTCAAACCACTTGAGCTATCTTTTGTCCAAATTCTATAAAAGAGAGGCCGGGAGATAAATAAAGTATTCCAAACATTTGCCGCTTATTTTGTCATTTGGCTGTCAACTGGTGCATGTGTATAAAATACCCGGGAACAACTTCATTTTCGTTTGGCAGCTGGTTTTTTTTTTCGGGTTCCTGTCCTCCGATATTCAGCGTGTCTCATTAGCCCAGCAGGTTGCTGTCTTTTGTGAACCGACGATGGGATCCCCTCCGGAGCTCTCTCTCTTGACCTGCCGCTATCTTCTTCTGCGGCATTATGTCAAGTGTTAGGTACTTAGTGCCTTGCCAACTGCAGATACAGGTCGAGTATCTGAGTATCTGTCGGCTGCGCAGCTACCGTTTGTCGGCGTCTCCTTCATGGCCTATTAAATTAAACTACCTCCGATTAGGCTTTGGGAACACACGCGCGCTCTCTTCAGCTTGAGGTTAGTGTGTAGGGTGTGTGTGGGCCCTCAAGGTATTCTTTATTCAAGTTTTGCTCTTTAAAAAAGGTTGGGTTTATACATTTTTTGGATTTTTAAGAGAGAAATTAAAGAGTATGTGGTGTTTATGTACCCTTGTCTGCTTAAGAGAGTTTATTTATATATTATATTCAACTGATATAGACTTTATATTACAAATCTTTTAAAACATTTTGAAATTCTATAATTACATTCATTCTTTATTTAAAATTATAGCTAATACACCCCGTATTACCTAGTCGCTATTCTAAAAATTCTTCCTTCTCATTTTTCTTTACCATTTTCCTTTATGTTTTCCTGGCAATTTGATTAACATTTTCGTGTTGCAAAATGGGAATTTCGCTTTTGTGCCTTCATAATTTAACTAATTGCAAGCGCAGTCAAGTCACGTACGGTGCACAGCACACTCGCCACCGTTTCTTCCCTCTTCCCCTTGCTTTTTTTTTCCCATTTTTTCACATATTTTCCACACTTTTTACCAAGTATTTAAGCTCCCTTTAACCCCCCGTAGCCTCCCTGGGAAGCCACCACGCATTGCAGCTGCAATTCTTGGCAGCCATTATAGAAATTAATTTTCAAGCTGAACAAACGAGCAACAACTTGGGAGTCATTGCATAAACACACACACACACACACACTTGCTAACTGGCTCTGAAATTGGTTAGAGAGAGAGAGAGAGAGGGATAAACCTGGCAAAAACGTTGGGGCGTGGCATGTCAGCTACGCCCACCCCAAAACACGCAATTTTCAAACAGGCCAACGGCAGCAATTTAAATGTTGACAGCAGGCGGCGGCTGCCGAGGGTTAAGACGGGGGCAGGGCCCGGTTTGCATGCGTTTTAACACCATTTGCAAGGCTCTCCTTCGAAAGCTAAAATAATATTTGCATTCTGCACGCCATCTAACGTGCAAAGGCGGGGAGGCGGCGCGGGTTAAGCCGGCGGCGGTGCAGACATTTTGATGTATGTTTTCGGTAAATAAAATTTATTTGCATTAAATTACCAAAGCCAGACAAGGTGGCGAAGGTGGATCTGGCCACCTCCTGCCATGGCTTACAGATCTCTCTCTCTCCCTCTGCATTTATCTCTCTATATCCCGGTGTGTGTGTGTGTTAAAGTTGGTTAACATTTTGCCAAATATTTGTAGACAATTGGTAGTTCAACTAATTTGAGCTGTTGGATGTGGCTGCCGTTGTGCTCGCTAATAGTGCTGTTGTGCGCTGCCACAGCTGAGTAATTAAATGGCATTTGGAACCTGTCATAAGACACAGAGACCAGCCCAACCCACGGGAACTGCTGGTATCTGTGAGTGTGTAGACATACGTATCGGGGGAAAGGAAAGGCCTTATCTTGCCCAGAGGCAGCGAACTTCATTGCAAAACACTCACTAAATAGATACTGGCGAGCAGGCACGCAATGTGACAAGATTTTCCGAGGAGTTGCACAGGTGGGCAGTGGTCAAGAGGCACTGAGGAAAATACAGGAACATTTTTGATCTAGTCACAGATATAAATTAAGAGGAAAGTTCTTAATAAGTAAAGTATTAAGTGAAGTAAAATTATTGTCGAAATTTAATTTCACAATTTTATCACATAAATTTACATTTTTAATTAACTTATTTCCTCATGTTTATTTCCATACAATTTTACCAAGTTTAAATATTCTCTAGTTCGGCTCCTAAAATTCTTTATTTAGATTTTGTTAATTTTATTACACATTAATCTTCTTAATTTTAAAAAGTATCCCCCTGTTTCGCCATCTGCACCCAATGATAGATCAACTGGTTATTATTAACACGCTTCTGGCTAATTAATTGACTCGTTTAACCGGTGTTAGTAGGGACTCTCATCGGCAGATTGCAATTTTAATGCCTTGCGCGCTCTGGGGAATAATTCCCTTCGGCCAGGACCCACTCGATCTCTCGCTGGCCTAATCATTCATTTAGAGCCGTGCTCCTATTTGGAGCTAATTAAAATCCCTCATTACGAAATCGGCTCATGCCCAAAGGCATGGGTATATACCCTGGCGATGGATATATGCGGCCCCCAAGCGATTGCCGTCTTGACCGTAAGCGTGTAATTGCATTAGCCATCTGCCCATTTGGCCGGCAGGCTCCACTGGCGCAGAGTTGCTCAACGCCAACGGTTTTCACCGAAGAAAATGGGAAAAAATAGAGCCGAGTCAAGTGCTATGCGAAAACGCTTTAATGAAGAATTAATTGCCAGCAATTTGCACCGCAAATCAATCGAGCGTTGTCACCGCTCGTCTATATACAGCGATTTGGTATGGCTTTTTGCCTTCCCTCCGCGAACCGAGGACCGATCCTATCCGATCCGAGGCGATACGCGTAAATTTCACAATTGCCTGTTGGCCTGTCTCATTTGCTGCCGTTGCTCTTATACGATGTCGCGTCTACAATACACCGGAGAACTCAAATTAATTGAAAATCCATTACAAACATAGGCTAAATGTCACAATTGGCGTTTGTGGCATGTATTTGCGCTGGCAATGGCGACGTATTGCCGCTGTGGCAGGCACATTGCACACTGAAAGTAAATATTTAAGCTGAATAAATTGTTAATTGATGATTAATCTATAAGTAAGTTATCAGAGAAAGAATTTATTTGAAAATAGTTCATAGAACCTCTAAGAATATATCACTTTTAATGTTTAAAATATTATTATTCTTAGTTTGAGTTACATATAATAATTTCAAAAATTAATACCATTATTGTTTGCATCAATTAGTATTTATAAAAGTTAAAAATAACATCTTTATACCCAAAAACATTTCTCTGTGCACAACAGCTAGCAGCAACAATGCCTATAAAAGAGCAAAAAGGCGAAAACAAGTCTCGCACTCTGGTTTCTCGCCCCCGTGTCTCTGGCCTCTTGTCTCGTCTTTGGGCTTCTCGCTGCAGGTTTTTCGCAACCAAAGCCAAAGGCATTTCGAATGGGGCGGGGCACACGCGAGGGGAGCCGGAAAATCCAGCTCACTTTGCAATGGAAACCCCATTCCAACAATTTAGCGACAAATGAGCAATTAATTTTGAAATAAATGTAAAGAAAACGGCAGCGAAAAGCAGCGAGCTAACGAAAATATGTTATAAATAATGAAAATATTTAGTTGCCTAGGAAACTGCTCAAAAACTAGAAACACTAATAGATAATAATCTAAATAATGATCTCATCTGGGTGTAAATATTATTACAAAGCCACCAAACTGAAGGCAGCCATAATTGGACCTCGAATTGCATATAAATATTAAAGCCAAGCGGAGAGTATAAATATTATTGTAAAGAAAATGTCATAAAAAAAACCTGTGACAAAAGCGAAAAAGGGCCTCGTTTGTATGCTAATTTGGCAACTAATTTATGGTCAATACAAGACAAGAGCGACAACAAAATACCAAACCAAACAAAACCGAAACCGAGTCAAAACTTCACACAGAATGCACGCCCAAAATTTATATTTTTATAGAGGCCTCGCAGCGTCTCAGAGTCTGTAAGCATTTTCGACTGCAGGCAGCAGCATCTTCATTATATATAAGAAATCTGGATTCCCAACTGGTGGCTTTATCGGGAGTGTTCACATTTCGTTTCACCTTGTTAGTTGGCCATCCAAAGTGGCTTTACGACCCGGCCAGCAGCCGCGCCAGACCCACAAATAAGTGAAATTATATTCATGCATTCGTATCGGAACGATAAGCCGGGCGCATTAACATAACTCTGACATGTCACACTAATTACTTAATGAGCCCGGTCAGCAGCTCTCCGTGTTCCAGGCCCGAGTTGGTTATTAGTTTTGATTCCATCGCGAGTCGCATTTTTATGGCCTTATGGCGGGTTGTCCGACATTTATTTGTTTATCGAGGAGACTATCGTAATGTGCCACAAAATGTGTGTGAACACATCAAGTTTTTGTGGAACAGACGATGATCCCTATAATTATTAATTTTGTTTGTTATTTTCATTCATATAAAATAACTTGATATTGATGCGTTCCATGGTCTAGATGCTGCACATTATACCTTTCGTTTTCTCCTCAGGCAGGACTCCTCTTTCCTTTGTTTATTATTATTGTTTAATGCATCATTTGGCAAAATGCAGAGCATAAAATGCAATTACAAAAGGCATGCTGAAAACTTGGCCAACGTTTGTCACTCGGCAATTTCAATTTGCGCAATTATGCGTAAAATTAAAGCGTTGCATATCATTTGCATTTGTCTTTATTTTGATTCCACCGCCCCGACACCAACCCCTCCGACTCCTTCGACGGCAAAACAAAATGCCCAATAAATTACGCGTGCCTTTGGGGATCCCTGGGACTGGGGATCTCGGGAGAGATCTGACCCGGACTGACTGCATCTTTAAAATGCCATTTGCATCTCTGTGGTTTGTGGCAAGCTCATTACTTTCATTAACAACACTCCACTCCGAAGGCATGCAACTTGCAACGGGCAACAGCTGCTGCTGTTTGTGTGTCTCCTCCGGCGTCTTTATAAGGCCTGCACGACGTTTCTTTCAGCTTTGTCTCTGTCTTTTTTTCCCGGCTTTTTTCGTTCGCCTCTCTGCCGCCTTTGTTTGCCAAAACAAAATGCCCAAATTAAAATTGTTTTGCTGTGCAGAAAGAATCGAACTGAGATATGGCACGAGGGGATACGGGCTGGTGATGCACAGCCACAGCCACAACCACAGCCACAGCCACATCCACATCCACATTGGGGAATGCATTTCCCGTCGCTACTGCTGCTGCTTTGTCTGACAAATAGTTTAGACAGCAAATTTATTGGCCACTTAAAGGAGTAATTACCGTATATTGTTGCCGCTGCCGCTGCCGCTTTTAGCCAAATTGACAAGGCCAAGGACAGGCGGCAGTTGACAGCCCATTTCATTCAGCATTCAACATTCAACAGGGCTTTGTTCCGCTGGCAAATACAGTAATAACAATTTTAAGGGGACTCAATCCCCAACTAAGTGGGAATAAATTCAAAGAGGTTGTCTGGGAAATATATTACTAGGAGTTTTTTATTTAATTAAGAGTATTTTAAATATAGAAATTAAAGTATCTTGTCCACTATAGAGAGTGTCTACTATTTAAAATATAAAATCCGGCAAACAAAGAAGTTCCTACCCGAGTGTCTCCATATATTTTCAAATTAAAATTTTGAAAAAACAACCCACTAACCAACCTTTTTCCATCTCCCTTCCAGATGCCAATGAACCGCCACGAATCAAGTGCAACCTGCGAAAGCACAAACCCAACAGGAAGCCCCGCACGCCGTTCACCACCCAGCAGCTGCTCTCGCTGGAGAAGAAGTTCCGGGAGAAGCAGTACCTGAGCATCGCCGAGCGGGCGGAGTTCTCCTCGTCGCTCCGGCTGACGGAGACGCAGGTGAAGATCTGGTTCCAGAACCGGCGGGCCAAGGCCAAGCGGCTGCAGGAGGCCGAGATCGAGAAGCACAAGATGGCGCTGCTGGGACGGGGGGCGCAGGGCGCCCAGTGGGCCATGGCCGGGTACTTCCACCCGAGCCTGATGCACCTCGGATAAGTGGCGGCCCAGTTGGCCCAACAGAGATGCCAACGGAGCCATAGTCCCCATAATCCTGGTAACCAAAAAGCCGAAGCTGAAGCGGAAACCCCCAAAATTTTGCTGTGATGTTAGCGCATTTTATGTTACGATACTTCCAAATGTTGTTTCAAATGCACGCCCTGTAAATACTATAAGATATGTAGCCCCGACTAAGCACCCCGATTAGCCACGATCGAACTCTGAATGTATATATAAAGCCGAGAGAAAGATATGTTTCCTAATTGTACATAGAGCAAATCTAGCGTGTAAACCCAATCAGCATCGTTTGTTTCGTTTTTGTTTTGGATTAATACAATAATTTATTTTTGCACCACTCTCAACAAGTCAATAAGCGTGAAGACCCATTAAGAACATTACTAAATTTATACATTTCGATTGTGTATTGTGTATTTTGCATTGTAAGTCAGTCTAGCGAAAATGGATCGATCGTGTGTATTTAAAGATACTTCTAAGCATCTAAACTAATCTAAATCTAAAGCTACAGCTACGCCGTTAAAAGTACTCTACGATAATACCACAGACCTATACATATAGTTCATACATACAATATACTATAATTACCATATAGCGTTAATCCTCTGTAGTTGTTTAATCATTAAATCGTAAACTTTAACAAAAAATGTGAAAAAAATAATACAAAAACAAGAGCAGAAAGTGCTGAGACGAATCATTAAAAAGATCATTTGAAAAAATATATAATTATACAAAAAAATGAAGATGTGTTTTTATTTTTATGGCGGAAAATTCCCAAGAAATATTATTATTTCTTAAATGGGGCGATGATTTATGAATCACTAGCTGTGAATCATAAAGTGATACTTGTGATTATTATAAAATATTTTCCTTTTATTTTCCATAAATAATAATTATATATTTTATTTTTAAGGGGGGCTAATAAATTCCAATTATTTAAAAAATGGGTTAGAAATTCACAAGGTTTATTGAATTAATCTATCACATGTTTTCATAAAACTGAGTTCACTCAATTATTTATTAAAATGGTTAAAATGGTTATTAAATCTTAAACCTTATCTTCCTATTTCTACCTTCTTAAACTAATTTATTCTTCAAAGAAATATATATTCCCCCAATTGCATTTACCTGGAATATTTTCACAAAAATATTCTTAGAATTAAGTAACCCATCAGTTCATTATAATTTTCCAAAGTTAAGCTTAGTCTTTCGACTTTCAAGCTCAACTCTACTTTCTCTAAAAATCCCAAGAATTCTGTTTATTTTGTTTCTCGCACCAACAAAAGTTCCCCTTCAGCTCTTTTCCTTGAAATATCGTCAAAAGCAAAAACGTAAGTGTTAAAAGCAATTAAATTCATTGAAATTTGCAACTAATAAAGCTATGAATGTATTTACTATTTACAAAGTAGCGTCGCCTCATTGCTGATTAAAATTCTGAGCAAAACAATATTTTTGCCCCTGATTAGAGGTGTTATTTTTTTTCAACTGAATGATTGCGTAAGATCGACGGCCATATGTTGTAATTTATATTGGGAACAAATCGGGAATGAGACCGCAGCGAATTGAAGTGGGGAAAAATTAACCAGGAGCGTGTTACGAAACGGCGGCGCTTATACAATATTCCTTAAAAGCGTGAAATTTGAAAATTCCTACTGTAATTACTGTATATTCTGTACTAAATAATGAGTTCAGCCGACTGTCACGGACATTTCACAGTTCTCGTAAAGCTTTCTTTA
>VNJU01006814.1:0-11065 GCA_008042675.1 Drosophila seguyi | reverse complement strand
TTCGGCAACGCTGCCTGGGATGGGATATCAGTGGGACTGGGCTCGGGCTGCCTTTGAGTGCCACTGGATCGGCGACTCCTGTTTGAGGAGGCGGAACTGCGACGCTGGGCGGATGATTTTCTACTTTCTGGCGGCTCAGTGGGTGGCGATAAAGTGGGAGGTGGAGGCGCAGCTGCTTCCTGGGTAGGCTCTGCCTTTGGCTCCTGGGACACTGAGGTAGGAACTATTTCTGGAGCTGCTGCTGGTTGCTTAGCTGGCACTGGTGGCGACATGGACATGCCGGGATTGTCGCTCTCCGTGGAGAGCTGCTGTTTGTTGCTTTTAGACTTTAGCTTGACAGGCGAGGGACTCTTTTGCTTGGAACCCTGCCGACTCAGTTTGGGTTCAGCTCCCGACACCTTGGCCTTCTTCGGGGCTGCCTTGGTCTTATCCTTGTCCTTGTCCTTGTCAGTGGGTGTGGATCGAGCTCCTGGCTCGGTGGTGGTCTTGCGCAGCTTCTGTTCCTGTGGAGACGCCCGCTTTTCTTTGCGCCGCTTTGGATCCTCCTCCTTTCCGCCGGCAGGTGAGGGATTCTTGCTGGAGGTTTTGATTTCTTTTGGGGGCTTTTGCAGGGCAATGGGCGTCTTGCTGTGGGCAATCACCACCTGATCGACGGCGCTGTCCCAGTCCAAATTCTTCTCCGCCACACTGGCCATTGCCTGGAGCAACTCATTTGTGAGCTCTGGCTCCTGGCCAGCCACTATCTTGGAGGTGCGCACCTTAAGGTCCTGTTTGGTCGTCAGCTCTGTGGGAAGGAATGCAGGTGTTGAGGGGCTCGGTGAGAGCAGTGCAAAACACTTACTGATTACATCGATCATCTTCTGGAGAAACCTTATCTTATCCTCCCTCGAAACTATGTTCTCGAATTGCTGCTCCTCCGAGGTGTACAAGCCATCGAACTTCCCGGTTTGCTTGATAAACTGATGAACCATAAACCAAGTCACACTTGAGGGTTTGATTGCCATAACTTAAGCACTTACATTGTTAAAGACATCCATGAGAAAGCGGAAGGGGGGCTTCTTCAGCAGCTTCTCGGTAAGTGGCGGCTTTTTGATGAACTTGCCCACCACCTGCTGGGTCACCTGGATAATAGCATCCAGATCTTTGTCCGACATTTCAGTATATATTTTAGTTGTAACTTATTTCCCAAAATAAAGTCGGGTTCAGGGTTTTGTTTGTTTTGGCAGGAAGCGCGTTGTCCTGGCAACCGTACAGGAGAACTTCTGTACAGTGAAACACCTTTTGACCTCTCAAAGTTTCTTTCTTCTTTTCTTGTTATAGTTTCTAGTTAGTGCCTTCTTTAATGATTCCCCTTGATAAATCATCATCAATGCTTCCGCTACCCTAGTTTTAATTAAAAAGTTTAATTGCAATTAAATTTAGACCTGCGCATGCTCCGCAGGAAATTCCTGTGGTTCACCATAGGGATGTCAGGACACCAGGGGCGATACATAAATTGATATATTAACGATGCGATATAAAAACTATCAATTGATATATTTGAATGCCAAAAAACAGCCTTTAATTTAAACTAAAGTTTGATTTTTAGCTAATAGTATTTTGTTCGATTAACTACGATATTTTTGATATGATATCGTCTCGATATACAATCCCATATAAACAAATTTAACAAACACACAATGTTTTCCAACACAATTCTCACTTTATTTGTATTTTTAAAAAACATTCTCACATACAACATGACTTGGCTCGAATATGAGTGCACACACAGTTCGATATTGAGTTTTTCCTGGGATATAGGTTCTTTTCGTGGCGGTTACAGTTTATTGTTTTTTGCTTTCTTGTAGGTTCAGATTGCACAGAATGGAATTTTGGAATTAATACTTGGGGATAGCTATGAAATAAATTAAAAATACACGTCAACAGTTGGCCAATTTCGTGTTGTTGTTGCTAGCGACTATATATAGAAATATATACAATTAACATTAATAATTCTCATAACTAAATTTATACACAGTGCGATTAAAGCTAAAAGTCATACGAAAAAAGTAAACATAATGTGGGGCAGGAGGACAATGGGCAATATAGAAGGCTATCTTGCAAGCAAATTGGCGGCAAAAAACGGGGAACAGAACTGCCTTGTCATCGTACTACAGGTTTACAGAGCGCAGCGCTTAGTTTTAGGGTTCTTTTTAGTTTAAGTATGAGGTTTTAGCTCAGTGTTACAGCTTATGTTTAATGTTTAATAGGTATCTCGTATTGGTAAGGTATATCGCATATGATATATAGATATATATATATCATTATTATACATATTACATTTAGAGTGCGGCATCTCCCCCGAATGCGCGGCAATATTAAAACGATTAATTAGATTAGCTCCTCAGCGTAATTAGGCTAGATTCCTGCGGCAGCTGCTACAACTCAAAGAAGTCGTCCTGCTGCTTCTCCAGTCGCTTCAGCGAGTTCTGCACTCGACGCGTCTGCGTCGTGTTCAGCAGGTGCGCCGTATCTGAGGAGTTCCCGCTGCCCGTCGAACTGTGTCGCTGATATTGCGGCGGACGGTCGTTATTGTTGGTCTTGTAGGAGTTGTTCAGGGGATGACGGCGTTGGGGGAATATGTCGGCGCTGGCACTGACACAGATGTCCGCATCACTCTGACTGCTGACCAGGCTGTGGAGCGGTAAGAAATAAGATTAGTACAAATTCTGAGAGAAAGTTACAGGCTTAGCAATCACTTACTCTTTGGAACGCTCCACATATTTGCGCGACTCGGAGATGGTGTTGTCGATCTTGTTGAGGAAATCGTTCATGCATTTCCTATTCTCCTCCTCGGGCGTCATCGCAGCCACCGAGTCCAAGCTCTTGCTCTGCTTGCCGCCGCAGCCACCGTGTCCATGCATCATGGCGGGATCCTCGGGATCACCGCCCTGGCTCATAAGCAGCTCACCGGCGATGGAGTAGGGACGCTGCGGCGGCTGTTGCTGCTGTTGGCTGCCGGAACGCAATCCACTGGATGTGGGAGGAACGCCACTTGTGTTACAGCTGCTGCTACTGCCACTGCTGCTGCTGCTACTGCTGCTGCTGCTACTGTTCCCGCTGCTTCCGCTGTTGATGAAACTGTTGCTCTGACTCAGATTGTTTGCATTGTTATGCGCCTCTCGCTGTCCATTGGCATCGGGGGTGCCCGGTGGTGTGGCCAGCACGGCATCGAAGGCGGCTAATGGATCGCCACCGCCAGGCACCTGGGGATAATACGGTGAGTTCTTCTCCACGGGCACCAGAAGGAACTGACGCAAGAACAGGCTGTCCGAGGCGAAGAGGCGATTAGCGCGTCTTATTTGCTCCGTCTGGAAAGGCAATACATAGAGGAGCTCATCATCAATTACGGGCAATTGTTCGCGCTGACACCTGATTGACGAATGATTGATCGATTGGATTGGATAACCGAGTGCCCCCTCACGACGCATTTATGGACAATCGGGTCAAGTGGCAATGCAGTGCTTTTTTTAGATGTTTGCTTCAAGATTTGTCAAGTCAATAAACTCGAAACCCAAAATCTGGACTTTAGTTAAATATTAGCCAAGTGCCAACTAAACAATGAAGCTCATCATGTGGACATAAATCATATGCAGTAACCTGTCAGTCCAGAGTTGAGGGTAGACCCGCCTGCAGCATTTTCCACCGGTCCCCCAGAACCGATAAGAAACGCTGATAAACATCTAAGATTCTAGAGTCTTGATGCTAGATAGTGAGTCGGTTTGGCCCTTCCCACATCATGTCCGCTATCTTCTATTTGCCAAAGTCACTCCGGACTCTAGACTTATCACATCCCGCCAGCCGTGTGAAGGTGTGGGTTTAGTCGTAAATTCCAAGAACTTTGAGGGGCTGGGAGTGAGCTTTAGAGGAGTTGCCCGGGGCAACAGTTGCCATTATTGGATCGATATATTCAAATCCCCGTGAAGTTGACATTTAAAATTTAAAGGGCTCGCGTGACTCGACTTACTGCACTAGTGGAGCTTCCCCCAGACAGAGAGAAAGCGTCGAGAAATCAATGAATATGGTGAAATATGATTTAATCTACAAAATATAAGAAACCAAGTGCAGGGCTTGAGAGTTTCCTAAAACAGGTGAAGGGCTAGCGTGACTGTAATTGGCTCGGCTACTAACCTATCGCAGAATGAAGCTAGAATCAATTTCAGTTACCAAACAAAAGGTGGATAACAAGGATGACCCATAAATTCCAAAATCAATAGCATTAATTTGCAGTTGGCTTGACATTTACAATTTTAGGAAATTAAGTAGTTTACTTGTTTAAAAGTATCTATTTCATACTTGGGAGTTACTAGACTAGATAATTACTACCATCTGATCTTTAAGTATTGCTAGAGCTTCTTTGGATGAAAAACAATGAATTTCTCCAGCTTGTCACAAAGAAAACTCACCGTGCATCCGTATTTGAGGGCAATGCCCTGCAATGTGTCCGTCTTCTCCACAATGTGCCGGATGAGCGTCTCATTGTTCCGCATGCTGTTGCAGCAGGTGCTGCCATAGCGCTTGAGGGTCCTCGATGAGTCCCGAATTGATTGCTTCTCGTTAAACATAAATTCCGTGTCATCCATGTCAGGTACGATCTCTTGAAACTGCAAGGGATTTACAAGAAATTCGTTTATAAATACATGTTGAATCTGTTACCAGTTTTAAGGGAACGAAATAATATGTAAGTTCCTTAAATAACTAAGCTCGTCTATTTATAAATGAATACAAATAAAGACTGAACCCGTTCATTGAGAAATGAACACTAGGAGGAAAGAGAAAGTTGGCAATGCTTGTAAAGGAGCTCCTGAAAGCAGAACTTCCTTGGAACTAGGATATGTATCTCGCTCTATGCAAATTTTAAACTGCAACAGATTTTTGGAGATGCCGTTATTTTTAGTGATGTCATGGCCAACACGTAACGCACACACACACACACACAATTACCGAGTACAACATATGTAAATATCCATGTTCATATGTGCACCGCAACTGACAAGCGAGAGGTCCAAGTTCCGCATTATTTAATTCATTTAGCACTCACCTGGGCGCCGCTCCGTGGCGCTTGCAAAGGTAACTGTCACTGTTACAGTTACTCCGCTTTTCACCTTTCACTTGCACTCACACATGTGTGGGAGAGTGCAAACAGGCGAGATTGAGATAGAGAGTGGGAGGAATCTACCTCCCACTAAGATTCTCCCACCTCCCCTCGCTCTGATGTTGGGTCGCACTTATTTTCACTTGTTCAGGCTTTTTAAAATATTACCCTTTTTTAAGTGACTTTGATTTGTGTTTTCTGTTTACTATTTGCGTTGCCAACTTAGCCATTTCCACGCTAGGCGGAATAAATTGCAATCTAGCGGTTAGCGGGAATTATAGCTATTTTCCAAGCAAAATTTACATTTTCTTAGCTATTTTTAAATACTTTTGTATTTTTGAGCCATACTTAAATTGTATGGTTTGATGTATTTTATTTTATATCTGTAGCTGTTTTTAAGGGTTTTGCGGTTTTATAACTTGAAGAGTTTTTCACCAGACGACTACCTAAACAACCTGAAGCTATATGAAAAAGCCTACGAAATTTGCATCTTGCTTATAGCCTGGATGCTACATGCTGTTATTTCCGCGGTTAGGTTTTTCTGATCACATTTGTCACTGACAACTTGTCAGACTCATGAGACTGATACATAAATATTGAAATACAGTTTTCCACTAGACCTAGCGTTTTTTAATTTGACCAATTTCATATAGAATACTTAAGTTTATTTTGACTGAGAATCTAGCTTATAAGATGCTCTTAGCTGGGCAACACTGTTTACTATAGCTGCAAAAAGATTGATGTAACTATCGGTACTATCGATTCTTTTGAGAAAGACGATAGCATCGACTAATTTTGAGAGCTGGCAGAGCTGCCACATCGGTCGAACGTGTTGGCGCGCAATGTTTGAAAGATGTCAATTGTTTAAAGTTACTTTCTACCTGAATGTTTATTATCTTTCTGTATAGTTTAAAAGAGAAACACACACATTATGAAGTGATTATATTTGGTTTTACCCTATAATTTTTAATTAAAAAGAAAAAGTTTTACGATTTACGTTTATTCCCAAAAAAGTTATTTGTTATTACAGGCTAATTAAAAAATAATCATTGAAAAATATAACTGTGCTTCTTATGCTCGGTGAAGTGCCACCCTTTTTCCTGATTTGGGCGCTTCTTTCAAACGCTAACCGTGGACAACTCCCATCAGTTGTATTTCGTATTTGCCTTTTTGTGTCAAACACCAGAGGCATTGCTCATTTCCCAGTTGTGTTACTTGTGCCTCTCGGCGTGGCGGTGGATAATTTTTTCACGTGATCCGCCGGCGGCTACGTAAACGTCTTTTAATGTATTGTATATATTTAGTCGGTTTCGAACCTGTTTGAACAAAGCAGGTCGCTCGATTTGTTATTGTTTTTTGTGTCCCAACAAAGTAACAGCTGCTGCTGGTGCTGTGGCTGCAAATATTGAAATTAGCAGGGGCTGCCGCTGGCTGATAATTAACATGTGACTTTATTTATTAATGATAGCCACCGCACCAGGCACGAAGCACTGAGCACTGAGCACTGAGCAATATTGCTGCATTATTGCATTATGGCCACCGGACAATTGTACTATTATTACTACCGCATATTTGCATTGTATGTATGGTCTACGAGCCAGCAGCAGCTAAAACCGGGCGCGTTTAAGGTCAACAACAATGTTTTTAATACACTTTTGTCATGTTTTGTACAAATGTTTCTTTCAACAAATGTGCATAGCTTCTGTTTTTGCTATTTTGTATTTGTATTTAAATTAATAAAATTGGTTTATATATGTTAAAAGGTTTTGGGTTTGAATTCTCCACTGCAACTGGGGTGGTGCACGTGTTGAACGTTAAACAGTGGGCACTGATTAAGCTTCTCCTGAAACAGCCAGATATCTTTGGTTTTCTGTTTAGTAAACCCCCTTTCTCATTTATTTTTTCTATATTTTACCAAGAAATGGTGACACTATTGCCGCCTTTTTACCGTCATTCTTTGTATTGGTCGCCAGTTTATTTATGTTTGGCCAATATTCCTCAGATAAGCTTCGACAGATAAGAACACACACACAGCAGGTATCGCATAGTTTTCTAGGATTTTATCGGATCATCATAGCAGTAGCACGGATCGAAAAAAGAAAACAGTCCAAAGGGCAGCAGTGTCATTGACATGCGCGTGGCTTGGCGAGGCCAGTCACGAGCTGACTGCTGCGTCTCCCGTTCTAATGGTCGGGGGAAATTCTCATACGCCGTGGTGTACCCGGTGAAAGCCTCGCACAATTATCCATTCGCAGCGAAACATCTGATTAATGATCAGCACACGAGCTATATAGCCCAGACATGATCGCCTTTGTGAAGCGCGTTTATTGGCGCAGAAATGAATGTTAAATGCTTTTTTTTTGGCACTTTGGCTCTAACCGAGCGGGCTCAGGCTCAGACACAGAAATTGAGACATCAGACATGCTTCAGTGGCTTCTTCGCTCCGCTGTGAGTCACCTGAGATCTGCGAAGATCATCAAGTTCGGGGTTCGTCGCTTAATTATCACCTGCGTTCAAAGAACTCCGCGAGAGTGCTTGAAGGTCAAGACGTTTCAAAGACTTTAGTCCACTTTTTCGGTCGGCCAATCGAATGGCCCATAATCAGAGCCATAAATTATCCAGCTAATGCCGGCTCGCACATACTCATAAATTTAATGATATCGTTCATCGAAATCTATTCCAATTTGTTGCTGCCTTTCGGGGCAGCTCTCAAAAATTTATGGAATTGTGCAATTGCGCTTCGAAAAAATTACAAAACGAAGGTTGAATACACCGCCGCCGAGGCACTATCTTTAGTATTAATTAAAGCCACCCAAAAATGGGGAATTGCAAATTGATAAACAGCACCAAAAACAATTTGTACGCACGAATACGTGACGGAGAAGCACAGCGGCACAGAAGCTAGAAGAAGCTCCATATATCTATTCAGATATTCTCATTATCTGGAGCATGTTTAAACTGATACAGGGGAAAATGTTCCGATATAAAGCCAAAACAAAGAGCGCGGAACACGTGAGCTGTTGTGGATTCTTCGGTTGGTCAGTTGATGGTTTCATAAATATTGATATGGCTAGCAGAGACTGATGATTCAGTGTAAAATAAAGCTCTGAGATACTGCCTACAGCTCCACAGTAACTTCTTATAAACAAACAATCCTTGGACTAAAGACATTCATTATTTACCTTATTTAAACTCCAACTAATCGTAAACAAATGTCGCTTGAAAGGTAAACAATCCTTGGCACAACATTTATAGATAGTGATTCAGTTTATATAAACTGTGGAAGAGTCCCAAGTAAATCCTCCATTAAAAGATCAATCACGTGAAAAAAATCAAATGAAAATTTGCATTTAACAAAAAACTTTGACTTATCAAAGGGTATTACTCAGTAAAGTCCCCTTGGAAACGGACTTGAGGGGACTTAAGTTGTCCGCGACAAAAAATATCAATATCAATTGTCGCCGCTTGTATAACCCGCGAGGCCCATAAGTCAAGTGTCCAGAGCCTTAAGTGGTCTTGTTTTGATTTAAGTTTATTTATATTTCGCGATAAACAAAATGGATGGATGGTAAATGCCTTAAATAATTGTCTGATTCTAATATATATGTGACATAGAGAACTTCTGGAACCCCTAAATGCCTCTGGTTTCTGAAAGTGCTACGTGCAATTTGCACACGGCAATACATTCATAAATTTATCAACGTGACATTTTATGATATTCAAGGTATTTAAGGGACCAGCTGAATTACAAAAAATACTAAAGCTACAAAGCAAAAAGCTAGGGTTTACCCTGTGATTAAATTAGTTGGGGGTATATTAACTAAGGGTCTAAAACGGAAGAGAAGAACTTAAAGAGTTTATATTCATAGTTATAAAAGCTCTACTTTAGATGAGGAAATACACCATTAAAACATTTCTTAATTTAACTAGAATAATTGTGTAAACTTGACAGCATAAACTTAAAGACGAAAATAGTTCATGACTTTAATTATTCAAGGCCTTGAACCACAGAACTAGTTTAGTTCTCGGTAATTTCTCGCTTTTAGTCGACTTTTTTACACATTTTTAGACAGATTATGTAATAATTAAATTTTATTTGTCACGAGACTGCCACAAAATTAGTATTCTTTCAAGCACAAAAAAAAAAATCTTAGATGAGCTATCCGGGTTATTTTTCACAAGTTTATTTCTGCGGCTTTTGCGGTTGCCACTTCATAAAAAGACTTCTTTGGAACCGAGTGGAAAAATCAGAAAATATTTCGCAATAATAATACACACAAAGTCAAAAAACTACTTTGACAAGTCTTTTTTTTTGTAGGACAAGTGGGAACAAACGTAACCCTTCAGTTTCTGGTCTATCAATCTCTATAAAATGCTGTTTTATTTTTTAATGACGCTGCACTTGAGCGTGTGATTGATTGTTCGGCTTGGCTTCATAATACATCACATACGCTCTCTGTCATTAAGAAACAACTGAGAAGCCATCAGATGACTATCAATATGATTTATTCACCTATTTATTATATACTAAGCCTCCAGTTCTCGATGTTCTTGTTTCATTCCCCTTTTACTTGACTCTCCTTTGTTTTTTTTTTTCTTTTTGATGACAAACGATTCCGAGTGATAAGATTGCCTTTGCCCTCGCCGCCTTTGTTTATGATCAATTTATGATCAATCCCATATATATGGCATATATTATATAGAATAATATAGAACGTCAAACAATGCACATACAAGGGCATTTTACAGAGCTTTTCAAAGGAATTTGACGTCTTTTTTTTTTTGGGCCACAAAATCGTTCGATCAGCACGTTCCCTCAAAGCCAGATAAGAAACCATTGGGTAAAGTCAAGGCTAAAAACGCACTTAAAGAAATCAAATATGGTTATATTCAGTTTTACAACTGTTTTATATAAATAAATAAATATCTTTATGTGCATAAAAAAAAATCCATAGCAATAGCCTCTTTGAAATCCGCCTTTTTCTTCTCAGAAACAAAGCGCCGGACTTATCATTGTCATTTTGTGAATTGTTTTTCCCATTTGTATGCTGATTATTTAGTATTTCTTATGCCGTCACAATCACAATCGAGACAATCACGCATATCAATCGTAGAAGTTCTGTGGATTGACTTTTCGACTCATTCAGCTCATTCAAAGCAATGCGAACCGGTTGCAGCCGCTTCGCGATACATAAAAACCTAAACTTAAATATAGAAAAGCTGGTAATCAGAAATAAACCCAAGGAAAAAATAGAATACCCAAAAAATACACAACACAGAAACCAGTATTTAAAGTCAAACTGTGCAGCAGGAAGCCGAGAGAACTTCGAGCTAATTATTATCTCCATCGCGGAGATTGACTCACTGGCATCCCCCGAGAGATGAACTTTTAATGGGTTTCAAGATCTTGGTCTCGGCCTGCGTCTTGGGGTTTTTTTTTGTCTCAAGTTAAGAATAAAAAAGGTGATTTTTCCTGCACACTTATTTTCTATATAAATAAGCTCGTGAGTGATACATCTTTCATCATAATGATCCCGGAATAGAATACCTTCTCGGAGTCTAGTTAAAATATTTTCGTGACTTATTTATTTGCATATAAAGAAAAATAGACTTTGACTTTGTTGACATTTTCAATGCCTATATTTTGCTGCAAGGGCTCTATGAAGGGTAACATAAAGAATAGATTTTTAAGGTGTTGACGAAAAAAAATATTAAAAATAAATTTCTATAAATAATTTGAAGAGTTCTTAGGGTTGTACGATTTTATTCTTATTTATAATAAACCCTTGATTTAAACTCCACATAACATTAAAAGAATACAAGGTTTTCTGCACATATAGAATACTATTATAATACCAAAACGAACAGTTTAAATCAGGGCGCGTGACCCAAATTGGCGTGGGCCTTAATTATACTGAAGTTATCGCCAAA
>VNJU01006811.1:0-13652 GCA_008042675.1 Drosophila seguyi | reverse complement strand
TCAGAACATTTTTCTTTTTCTTCTACTTACTGCAAGGGTATTTAAACTTCGGCATGCCGAAGTTAGCTTCTGTTCTTGTTTGGTATAGTTTTATAGTAAGATTCCCGTCCGACTATCTAAGGCGACGGTAGAATAGACCGGAACGGGTCAACGGACTACAAAATCAACAAAAAAATGTTTGTATTTAAAATAATTGAATAAAAATAAACGTATGACATTATATTGAACACATATGTATGTATTTATAAGCTCATATTTAGGAATCTATGTACATAGCTAAATTTTCCCCACGGTCAACATTTATCCCATTGACGTCACACCGTTTTGATTTAACTCAAATATCACTAAACGAGTGTTGTTAAAAATAAAAGAGTACAATAACTTGGGCTTGCAGTATAATACTAGTTTAAATTATTAAATTACAGAGTGGAACTCTATATTTATACAATCGGAAAATACAAGTAATTTGTATAGGTTCTTATGAATATGCTTTCTGTGAAGTTACCTTTTTTCTTTTTGCTCGGACCCTTAGTATTTACAAGAGTTGTAACTTGCAGTACAAGGGGCTCTAGAGTTTTCTCAACAGACATCGTGCGGATTTCCAAGTTTTTGGGATCCCATTTTAGAGCTATCTGTCCAAAATCCGTCAATGTTCCCATTTTTTCCGAGTTCAGCATTCGCTTAGGTTGTCGTATATATGCAACTATAAACAGTTTTCTCTTAGTTCACAATACAAAGACGACGCCTTTTCACCAAATTTACTAAAACTTAGACTGATGAGAATTTTCTCCATTTTCATCTCATGTGGAAAAGAAATACACGAATCACACAGAACACATTACTAAGGAATAATGTAAGGAATGCCGGAATGCAAAATTCCCTTTCAACACAGTACCTTAAAGTGAAACACTTGGCAATTCCAAAAGAAATAAATATAAAATTCTCATAGAATATATTCACTACGCGCCTTCCGGTAAAAGTTGCTTAGAGAAATTCAAAGGGAGGCTTGAACAGGACTTACATTTCAATAAGCTTAATAAATAATTTATAAAAAGTATCTGAAGTTTTTTATAATCAGTATTCAGACCACAACCTGCTCTTGAAATCGTCTGTGATAATATGTTTAGGTTTATGTGCGTTAAACAATGTGATATACAACAGATAATAAATAAAATTAAGAGTGATGGGACTGGACTTGACGACATTGATCTGAAATTTATTACAATCATGTTACCAAATTTTGCCTTTTTCAACTCTTATTATAATATGGTACTAACAACCTCGACGTTTCCATGTTACAAAAATGGACTAGGCATAAACCCATCTAAATCTAAGTGTTTCTTAATAAGTCCGACATTGTCGGACTGCTTCATATTACTAACTCTCCATTAGAGTATGTCGAAAAAGCCGGTAATCTATGGTTTACATTCAACAGAACTTTTGCCTGTAATGATCACATCGCACAGGCAATGCTGAGAGCATTGTCCGTGACTAAGGGATATCTGCCTATAAATGTTGTGATTCTATTAGCAATAATACGCTAAAGATTTTTTTAAATAGCATGAAAAGATATATATTCAACCTCCCACAGACGGAACATGTGCCTATTAAATATAACTTAGCAGTTGTATACAAATGAAAATATTGACATTTCTTCAAATATTAGTTTAAACGAAGCCTGAAAGATGGCCGTCTCCATATGTTTCGACCATTATTCCTAAAAGCGTTTTCCCGAAAATCTAATTTTTTAAACTTTTTTCTATTACTTCTACCAGTAGTTTTCATCAAATTGAACCAAATTTGTACCCACATCATTATCAAACAAGTCGCTGTACGAATTAAAAAAAAAAATATTTTGTGTTTAATTTTTACACCCTCAACAAGTGGATAAAAATTGAGATTTTAAAAAAAAAAATAATAATAACTGCATTTTTTAATTTTAAAGAAATCGTAATCGGAGAAGCATAGCCAACGTAAGACTGAAAATAAATAAAATTAATTTTTCTCATTTTAGACAAGTTGAAGGTTAATCATGATACCAGAAAAATGACCCCAAAAATTCGGATGACCACACTTTGACCCCATATGGACAACAAATAATTAATTTGATATACATACTTAATATTTCACATAGTGTTAAGTTTAAAGATGTACAAAAGTAATACAAAACAAATTATCTTATTATTCTATACAGTTTTTTCACAATTAATTTCTGAAAATAGTCGAAAATTTCGTCCTCCTAACTAGAAGGCCCCCTTAAATTACAAGCGTCTTAGGATTAGGTTTAATTTTATATATAGATAAATAAATAATTATAAAATGAACATTGTTAAATTTAAAGCTCGGTATCCAGTTCATAAAGTTGTCACGCAGCGAAAAAAAATTTATTCTTTTGATGTGTGTTCGCTCCTTATTCTTATTGCCAATGGCCAATTTGAGCGCCATTGATGCGGTCATACTTTGTTGACAACCGGAACATTTAAAACAAGAGACACGTTCATCTTTTGATGATATACATAGTTGTCCCTTAGGTATTGGCATGCATTCCGGCGACTGCGCCTGTATTGGACAGCTCTCAGTAAATGTGGAAGGAACTCGGATGATTGGATATGGGTTCCGTGTGATGTTCAGGAAGAAACATGATGGCACCAGTGGTCATTCCAATTGTCCTCTACATTCATATTTTTATTATTACTTTTTCGTCCCATGTCTGTTTAATGCAAACTATTGTAATTTCCAAAGTATTGTATTTGCCTCCATCAAATTATTTAAGACTGTATTTGCTTTTTTAATTCCTGGATTTGACTTTTCTACGCAATATTGTTTGTGGCGGGATCTATATTTCGAAATATGTGTAGGGCAGAGCGAGAGGCAAACATCGGGGACAGTCTGTTTTACCAAAATTTGTATTCTTTTCCACGACGCGTTATAGAAATACTAAAAGTGCGCCTTGCATCTTTCTAGTATCTGAACTGGATTCCGCGCTTCGAAACAGACCTCGTGGATAATCTGTTCCAAACTTTTTGCCTCTCGCTCTCTCACTGCTTTGGAACAGTTTTCTTTTGTCTGGATACCGCGCTTAAAATCGTAATTAACTATATCGGCTGCATTTCGAATAATATGTGGAATGAGCTGTTAATTATAATTGTCATTAATGGTGTTTAACCTATTTATTTTTATTTAATCCATATATTGTAATCTTCATATTATTCTCGGAATTCACATTCGTATATCAGAATGATAGATAACAAAAATAACCAACTGAGTTGTGCAAAACGGAACCTTTTGTTTTTCAATGGTTTCGTGCCATTCATGTCAACGTTTTTGCAAATGCCTATACGGTTACCGCCTACCGTCAACCGATGGTAATGGCTTACTGGTACTCTAATGCAATATTCTCTAACAGGAGCTTTCATTAAAACTTTGAACTATACAAATATATGTTGGTTAGTTATGTCCGTCAAATTAGGGTCTGTGAGCTAGTGTCGAAATGGAACGGTGGGAAATTGTAACACGGAGGTATTATAGCGAGGTATCCAGATAGACGAAAACTGTTCCAAAGCAGTGAGAGAGAGCGAGAGGCAAATAGTTTAGAACAGCTAGTTCCCGAGGTCGATTTCGACGCGCGGTATCCAGTTCAGACTCGAAAATACTAGAAAGGTGCAAGATCTAGGAGATTATTTGAAGGCGCACTTTTAGTATTTCCATAACGCGTCGAAGAAAAGAATAAAAATTTTAAGCACGGTATCCAGTTCTAAAAGTTGTCACGCAGCGGAAAAATGTTTATTCTTTTGAAGTGTGACCGCTCCTTTTTCTTGTTTTTCGGCAATTTTTGAACGCCAATGATGCGGTCGTACTTTGTTGACACCCGGCAATATTTGAAACAATAGACACGTTCATCTTTTGATGATAATAATAGTTGTCCCTTAGCTATTGGCATGCATTCCGGGTTCTGCGCCTGTCTTGGACAGCTCCCAGTACATATGGAAGGAACTCGGATGATTGGAATTGAGTTCCGTGTCCCGTTGTGGTAGAAACATGTTGGCACCAGTGGCCATTATAATGGAGGAGAGGCTGCGATTACCTGTACCAGTTGCATAACATTATGCAATGGACCATTTACGATTGTCCTCTGCATTCTTATTGTTATTTTTATTTTTATTTTTTTGTCCCATGTCTCTTTAATGCATGTTTATGTAATTTCCAAAGTATTGTATTTGCCTCCATGAAATTATTTAAGACTGTATTGCTCTTTAAACTCCTGAATTCGAATTATTGTTCGTGGCGGGATCCATACTTTGAAATATGTGAAGGGCAGAGCGAGAGGCAAACATCGGGGACAATCTGTTTTATTAAAATTTGTATTCTTTTCGTCGACGCGTTATGAAAATACTAAAAGTGTGCCTTCAAATAATCTCCTAAATCTTGCACCATTCTAGTATTTTCGAATCTGAACTGGATACCGCGCTTCGAAACAAAACTCGGGGACAAGCTGTTCCAAACTATTTGCATCTCGCTCTCTCTCACTGCTTTGGAACAGCTTTCTCTGTCTGGATACCGTGCTTTAATAAAACAGACTGCCCCGATGTTTGCCTCTCACTCTGCCCTTCACATATTTCAAAATATGGATTCCGCCACGAAAAATATTTTATTTATTTTTTTATTTATTTCGTAAATAAATAACTTAATCAAACAAAATAAAGGTCCTACGTGTAAAAAATTAAATTTACCAATTGTTTATATTGGGTTTGGGCTGGAAAAATTGACCTTACACCTTTTTTCAGATTGCTCCCCCCACAGAGGATGTGCCACTATGCACGGTAAGCCAGGTCTTAGAGCACAATGTCAAGTATAATCCTTGAAAGTTTCATGAAAATCGTAGGCACAGTTTTTTAGAAAATTGTTTAACAGTGGCCTATGGAAATCCTCCATACAAAAGCCGGCAGCAAAAATTAAAGGTCATAAAGCTTTGCTCTCAGAGAATGTGCCGGGATGCACGGCTTATGGGCGTTGGGGATCGAATAGAGAACATTTGGTACAACTTTCATTAAAATCGTAGGCACAGATTTTGAGAAAATCGCTTTACAGAAGTGCATTCAGAAATCTGAAAAGGAAGGCGCGTGTTCCGGAGATGGAACCGGTCGTGAACCAGTGGATCAGCCCGCCAATCGACCTATGTTACTCATTTAAAAAGTAGGCGGGAATAAAACGGAGGATTTAATCAAAAATTAAAATTTATGGATAAGCATTGAATAATTATAATAATAGTAAAGAGGTTCGTGCACTGCGACCACTTGGATCTCTTGTGCCCTCGTCCTAGTGCCTGAGCTATAGCTCCTCGAGCAGTCCAATCGTTCGCAAGAATGCGATTATGTCGCCTAGTCGAAGAGCCCTCATTTCCTGTGTGGTGAGTGTATGGCCCCCCAAGTGGGCCAACCTCAACCTACTGATAGCTGGGCACTCCTCAAGAAGGTGTTCCGAAGTCTCGTCCTCTTCCAGACAAAGTCTGCAAAGACTGTCCTCCCAGATGCTGGCGCAATCTGCAGTGCCCTGTTAGAAAACCCGTGACTATTCGGAGAGCTCCATTGCTCAACTCCAAACAATACTGGGTCCTCTTGATGTTGTAGCTACCTAGCAGTCGTTTACTCTGCCTTGCCACTTTCGACGACCGCCAGAAGTCACCGTAGGCAATCATGAGATCCACACGACTGCTCTGGCTGATGACTCCTGGACATAGTCCGCAGAAGGGTTCTGGACCATAGAAAGGCGTACTCGCCCCCTTTCTAGCCATGATGTCGGCCGGGGATCCCCGCATGCCCTGTTACCCAGTATATGGTTACTTTATTGTTTACACCCAACTCATTGAATGTTCCTACACATTGCCATACTAGTCTGGAAACAATCCTATGTGGACTGAGTGCTCTGATTGCTGCCTCACTATCCGAGAAAATGGCAATGTCTCTCCGATTGTAGCCCCGCTCAATGTTAAACGAGGCACATCTCTCAATCGCGTGTACTTCCGCTTGAAAGATACTGGCGAATTTCCCTAGAGGTTCATGATGTTTGAGTCGAGGCCCGCAGACCCCCGCACCCGCACCGTCCTCTGTGAGTGAGCCGTCAGTGTACCATCGAATAGTATGTGGTTTCACATCGTAGGTGGTAGACATGTTGGTCCACTCCGACTTGTTGCTAAGTTCCGTTCTGAAGTTTTTCTCAAAACTGAACTTGGCCAATTGAGCATCCTGCGGATATTTCAGTAACAGGTCAGTTGCAGTCGCAGCCGAGTCAGCTGGTCTTGCCCCTGTTATCCTCATGGTCTATCTGCGAGCAGTGCAGTGGTGGAAGTCCGAGCAGCACGTTCAGAGCTGTGGATGGGCAAGTGCGCATAGCGCCCGAGATGCACGTGCAGGCAAGTCTCTGGAGTTTGACTCCCAGAGCGTCAGGTAGGCCTCTGACTGCATCTCGGTGAATGTCCGCTCATCATCGGATGGCTCCTCATTGGTGGTCGGTTCCTCTACGCCGCCCATGTGTAGGCGCGTCAGGTCCAGCCCCTGGAGTGATTCCGAGTCCAACTCGGCCTCCACTGCTGCTAAGGCTTCAGCCTCCGCTGCTTCGTCCGAGGGGCAGGAGGGTGCCGCCTTGGCTGCAGCCGTGGAAGTGCCAGGCACAACGTCGGCCAATGCCTCAGTGGACACCTCCGCCACCACCAAACCGGTAGCTCACCAGCATCTCTCGGTGTTTGAAGAGTGTAAGCGCCTCCTCATCCAGGCCAAGCATCAGCACCTTGCCTCTTTTGGACTGGATTTGCCGGATGACCCGCCAAGTCTCGGTGAGAAGACCCTTGTTTTGCTCATTGAGCAGCCCAAGGGACTTCTCCATCGTCTCCCCTGCCGTTCGAGGCAGGTATACTCTGACGATGTTCGTCACCGGCAAGTCTTCTTGAAGGCAGGTGCGGAGCTACACACCAACCTTGGTGCTAACGTTGGGGACCGTTGGCTCCAGCCATTTCTTGGCATCACAGTCCATGCAATCCACTAAGAGTAGACCGTCGCGGAACTGGATGCCGTTGAAGTTTAGGGCTGCGGTCCAGCCCTTCGTCATCTCCACGAGGGCCTGTTCCACCGCTGACAACTCCTCCTTTGTCAGGAGCCTCTCGGGTAGTCGTTTGTCAGTATGGCAAGGTTCGAGCCCTTGGCAACACTGGCGTACGAGGCCGCTTTCGGACGCTTCGCTCTATGTGAGGTTCTAGAGCCCTCCAGCGCCGCGGTGTTTCTGGTCTTTGCCTTCTTGACTGTATTTTTGGGGAGTTCGGGCGGCGACGTATATTAAAGCTGCCTCTTCCTTCCCGCAACGGCCTGACGGCCAGCTCTCTCAATCGGGGACACGTTCGTCCCCGCAGTCTTCTTCGCTGGAGCCACGTTCGGCGCACGGTGCTCTAGCGCTCTTTTTCGGGCTTCCTCCGGCTTCAGCCCTCGCTCAAGGTACCGGAGGTAACACTTGCGGCCGGCTCCCCCGGGCTGACCTGCCTCTGGGGCAGGCTGCTTTCCGGGTATCTGCCTCGACCTTTCGGAAGAGGGTGTTGCGGCGTCTCTCCTGCTGGCGTTGCTCGCCTGCAGGACAGCCACCGGGGCAGTGCCAGGCACTGCAGCCCCCCCCCCCCCCCCCCCCTGCTGTCAGATCGTGAGGTGGCTTCACTGCCGGCCACTTGAGACTTGAAAGTCTCTACACCCTTCGAGGCGCTCAGCGTCGGGGTCGAGCCCTTTGGCTTAGCGGCACTCTTCGGATGAGGGGCCATGCCCCTGCGCGGCGACAGCTTGCCACCCATGTCCAGAGCCTCTTCTTTTATCGAAATTAGAGATTATTCTGACCTTTCGTTTGGTATACAGTGCATTTTCGCACATCCTCTGTGAGACTTGGAATAATTTTTTTAAAAGTTAGCATCGAAAATATCGTATGGCTCCCAACCATGTGGCGTTAGTGTCAATCTGGGCCAGTGTTTATTAATGGGGTCGGAAAAAAAACATTTGAATTTCCCAAAATCTGTACGTACGATTTTGTTTAAGTTTAATTCGAAATTAGAGAATATTCTGACCTCTCGTTTGGTATACCGTGCATTTTGGCACATCCTCTGTGAGACTCGTAATATTTTGTTAAAAGTTAGCGTTCGTGTCAATCTGGGACAGTGTTTATTAATGGGGTCGGAAAAGAGAAACACTTCAATTTTACAATATCTGTACGTACGATTTTGTTTAAATTTAATCCGAAATTAGAGAATATTATGCCCTTTCTTTTGGTATACCGTGCATGTTGGCACATCCTCTGTGGGAGTCGTTATATTTTTTTTAAATTAGCGTCGAATCAGTATTGTTATGTATCGATACAACTATCGGCTATTGTTTCCACATCAAATATTTAGTATATTCGCCTAGAGTTTGGCAAATCGCTTGCGGGTTTCAATGCTTATCCTTCAATTTTAATTTTTGATTAATTCCTCCGTTTTATTCCCGTCTACTTTTTGAATAAGTAACATAGGTCCATTCGCGGGCTGATCCACTGGTTCACGACCGGTTCCGGAACTCGCGCCTAACTTTTCAGATTTTTGAACGCACTTTTGTAAAGCGATTTTCTCAAAGTCTGTGCCTACGATTTTAATGAAAGTTGTACCAAATGTTCTCTATTCGATCCAAAACATTCCCATAAACCGTGCATCCTAGCACATCCTCTGAGAGCAAAGCTCTATGACCTTTAATTTTTGCTCCCTGCTTTTGTATGGAGGATCTCCATAGGTTTGGTCACTGTTGAGCAATTTTCTTAAAAACTGTGCCTACGATTTCATGAAACTTTCAAGGATTATACTTCACATTGTGCTCTAAGACCTAGCTTACCGTGCACATCCTCTGTGGGGGGAGCAATCTTAAAAAAGGTGAAAGGTCAATTTTTCCAACGGATAATTAAGGTACTTGCGTTGTTCAAATCAGCCCAAACGCAATATAAACAATTGGTAAATTTAGTTCTTTACACGTAGGAACTTTATTTGTTCGATTTAGATATTTATTTACGAAATAAATAAAAAATAAAATCCTCCCCCGTGTTCCAATTTCCCACCGTTCCATATCGACGCTAACTCACCGACGCTAATTTGACAGACATGCTTCTCCTCCATTATAATGGCCACTGGTGCCATCATGTTTCTTCCTGAACGGGACACGGAACTCAATTCCAATCATCCGAGTTCCTGTGTGGCGGAGGAGCGGTCACACTTCAAAAGAATAAACATTTTTCCGCTGCGTGACAACTTTAAGAACTGGATACCTAGCTTAGCTAATGGTCTTTTTACACTATCGTGCGTTACCTATCGATATCGAACAAAACGCAATAACGTAGAATGGGTGTTTCTACTGCGTTATTGCGTCTGTTTTGACATCTGTCAGCATATACTGAAAAATTAAAAAAAAAAATTTACAAAAATGCGCAACTTGAACAACGACGAAAGCCTGATTTTATCAGCAATCGAGAAAAACAAAGAAACCATGACAAAGGCCATGGATTTGGGCGCTATGTCGCCAGCCATTTTCGAGGAGCTGAAAATCTTGGGGCCCCATCGCAGCTTTTGGACTCTTGTAAGAACAAATTTGCGAACTCATGAAGAGTTATCATTATAGCTTATTATATAAAATTAAATCAGCCAAGATTCGGGTCATTTGGAAGAGGATGTTGCCAAAAACTCTGACGAATTCTTTAAGGAAAATTTTCGTATTAATAGAAACGCATTCAAAATAGTTGTTGAACGGTTACCGAATCTTGGGAAGAAAGATACTCCGTTTCGTCGATGTATACCTTTGGAGAAGCGAATCGGGACTGCATTGTACACCTTGGGATCGTCCGCAGAGTACCGGTCAATAGAAAACCTCTTTGGAGTATCAAGGGCAATAGTGTGCAAGATCCTTTTGGAATGTTGCAGTGAAGTCATTGTTCGGAGCAGACCGCCAGCAACTAGGGATGCGCGCATAGGTGTACCACTGCACCTGCAGCTTCGAGCCTCTCTTATCACCATCCTTCTTCTTTCGTTAAAGCTGCCGCTCTATCAAAACTAGATATATACTTTGGAGTAAAGCTTTTGTGGAACCAGTCTGCGTCTCCAAATAAACCTAGCACATTCGTATTAATATAACCTATTCGTGTGTTTGTATTAATTATTGCTAAAGGGTGGCATATTCGTTGTCTTCCGAGTATTTACCACCAGATTTTCTTACTCAAGAGAAGATCACTGAAACTGTCAGAGGTTTTGAAGACCTTGGTTTTCCACAATGCTTTGGAGCAATGGGCAAGCCATTTAAAATAAAAAGATGTTCATAATTTAATTAATTTATTATAAACAGACGGGTGTCATATCGAGGTGCATCCGAAAGCTGGGGATGCAGTCGATTACAGAAACTACAAGGGTTGGTACTCCACAGTACTATTTGCCTTGGTGAATTCTCGGTTATTCTTCCTCTATACAGAATAAAGTACCAGCATTTAAATTCAATAAAAGTTACAGATTCTCATATATAATATTAGTGTCGGGAGCTGCGGTCGAAGCCACGACTCGAAAACATTCGAATACTCTAATTTAAAAAGGAAATTGGTTGAGTGCAATATTCTACAAGAAAATTCTAAATGCTTTAATGGAGTTAAAGTTCCTATTTTAATATAAGGTGACTCTGCATTTAGATTTTCAAACATAGTGATGAAGCCATATCCCGTTTCTGTTGAAGCAACTCCAGAGCAACGGATGTTTAATTACCAGCTATCAAGGGTCAGGCGAGTGGTTGAAAATGCCTTTGGGCACCTAAAAGCAAGATTTCGACGAATTGGAAAGGGATTAGATAACCACATTAATAACACCGCGACAATAATTGCCTGCTGCTGCATCCTGCTTAATTTTTGCATAGATCACAACTTCTCAGTATTTGAAAACTGGCAGAGAGTAGCACAGGCTTATGAGCATAGGGAACAACCTAATGATGAATCCTTTATCGGAAACACAAATGAGAGTGCTGAACGCATTAGACACGCTTTGGGCCTACATTTTCTCACCAACACTCAAAACAGTCAATAAATAATTATAATAAAAACACAAATGTATTAATGAAAAATTTGTTTTTTATTTTAATTTTTTGTTTGGTTTCTTTTTTTGTAAAATTTCCAAAACGCGTTTTTGGAAAAGTTCAGAGTTTTCAGCCATTTTTTCCATGACTGCTAATTTCTTTTTCTCAACTTCCAAAATTTCCTCCATCCGGTCCCGCCGCCTCTTCCGGGAGGGACCCGGTGGCTCCTCCCCATTTTCAGAACCAGTCGACTGGCTGAGATCCATTGATCATCTGGCAATTTGGAAAAATCGGCAATAAATGTATTCAATTAAAAAATATTACCGCTGTTAATTTATTATATTATCACCTGTCTTGTATATTTTTCGGTCCATACTTGATCCTCTTTGCAAAAAGTAACTTATTTTTTTGATGTGCTCCCACTCCGAGGGACTTCCTCCTGAGGTTCCCTGCTTGGCCACTTCGCTTCTGATATATTAAGTTCAGATTATAATATAATAAAAGAGCGGTATATATTTTCTTGCCTGAATTTCCTCGTTAAAATAGCAATTTTATTTTTTATCTTCTTATGCGATGGTCCAAACTCGTGTTACTTCTCTTCCATCTCCTTATAAATACGGGAATTTTTTCTTATGCCGCGAAAACCTTCAATGTTATTCTCCCACTCCTCAAACAGGGCACCAAGGGCAGAGCTACTCCAAACAAAACGCTTTCCGGCCATTTTACCGGAAGTGAATATATTCAGCTGTCAGATATTTGGTGGTGAAACTTGTACGATAGTCCGAAAATATAGTTGTTGTTGAAAAAACTGTTGTTATCGTAACAAACACAACTTGGACGCAACTATCTTCCACCTCTAGGCCCCTTGTCAAATCCTCTGTAAAAAAACTGCGTTTGCTCTGTTTGACGCAAGACGCCATAACGCAGCCTAGTGTAAATGGGGCCTAAGAAAACAATTGCCTATCGTTTTCTATTGGGTTTTGGAGCATTTGACCATCGGATCTATTAAAAAATAGGCTTTGAAAAATTTGAATTTTTGGAATTTTTAATAATATCTCAGCTCACAAAGATTTTTCAGTATTACGAGATATGGCAGGACGAAGGATATTTATTCTTGTCTTACTATGCTAAGTTCAAATTCACTTGAACTGTACATTTTTGACAAAAACGCATAATAGTCAAGCGACCCGGCGTCTGTTCCATACAAAATAGGGCAGCAACAATTGTAAATCGAATAACTCCAGTTTAAAAGATGCGCGGTATATTGGCTTACTAAGGGAAGCTTAGAGAATATTTGGTGCAAATTTCATAAGATTTGAACCATACATTTTTGAGAAAATCGCATTACAGTGGAGGGTGTATGTGTACTGATAACAGAGGCGCGCAGTATGATAATGGAACCTGTGAACCAGCTGAGAACCGCCTGAGATCCGGCTGAGAACCAGCTGAGAACCGGCTGGAAACCAGTTGCTGAACCAGGCAACGGAACCATATCGACGGTAACTTTTGAAAAATTCCTACAGCCTTCAACGAGATTGTGCCAATATGGACGGTATCTTAAAGGACCCTTTTAGTGTACCGACCGGTTTCGAGCTCAATTTTCGAAAGTGGATTACAAAATACCTATTTAAGATTTTTTATGCGTTTTTTTATTTCATTAAGTTATGAACTTTACAAAAAGATATTGTTTTAATTTTTTTACTCTGTTTTTTTCTGCTAAGAATGACTGTAAATATTGTTTAAATAAAGATTTTTGAAAAAACCTTCGTCATTCCATAGCGACATGTCTCCTTAACAAAGGAAAACAAATTTTGTCCCAAATCGCCCAACCGTTTTTCTGAAAATGCATACCCCACCCCCAAAAAAAACGACTTTTCAGGAGACGCATTTTAAGACTGAGCATTTAAGCTAAATGACCGCGCGCGGCCGTATTTGATCCCCTATAACTTTCGAACGAGGGCATATACAGCTAAAACCTTTCGTGGGTGTATTTCTAACATCAGCAGGATGAGAAATATGCAAAAAAAAATCCCTTAAACATAAGAGGAAATTTTCCTTTAATTTTCAGCAAAGTTTCATTAAAATTAAACCATTAAATTTCGAGAAATTCTAGTGTTTCTTTTTTCCGACCCCATTAACAAACACTGACACAATATCGATATGAAGGGCACATGGCGTGTCCCATACGATATTTTCGACGTTAACTGTTGAAAGATGCTAAGATGCACGGTATATCAAACGAAAAAGAAAATTATTCTCTAATTTCGAATTAAATTTAATTAAAATTAAACATTAAAATTTCGATAAATTTGTAACGGAACTGCTGGTTTGGGCAATGCCGAGCTAGCTCAGTCTCCCAGGGCGGGATTTCGACCCGGTGGCCATAGTCCGAACAATACACAAAAAATACCGATAAATATCGGATGTCTCGAAACTACAACTCCCATAACTACATGAAAAAGGTAAACAAAAAAAAAGACGCAATTTGGGTTCATTAGAATTTCAATATTTAATCGTTGCTTCTTCTTAACCAGTCATTCTTTTTTTGCAGCACTTGTGTTG
>VNJU01006810.1:30105-69268 GCA_008042675.1 Drosophila seguyi | reverse complement strand
CAAGGTATCATTCACATCGATTACCTTGAAAAGGGTAAAACGATCACCGGCGAATATTATTCAGAGCTTTTGGACAGATTCGATATTGATTTGAAGCAGAAACGACCGCATTTGGCGAAAAAAAAAGTGCTGTTCCATCAGGACAATGCACGGGTGCACACGTGTGTAGTCAGCATGGCAAAATTTCATAAATTGGGCTACGAACTGCTACCCCATCCAGCATATTCTCCAGATTTAGCCCCCTGTGACTATTTTTTGTTTCCAAACATGAAGAAATGGCTCGGCGGTAAGAGATTCGGGTCAAATGAAGAGGTCATCACAGAAACAAACGACTATTTTGAGGGCCTTGAGAAAACCTATTATTTGGAAGGAATAAAAAAATTGGAAAAACGCTGGACTAAATGTATAGAGCTAAAAGGAGATTATGTTGAGAAATAAAACGCTTCTTTGACGAAAAAAATATATTTTATTCAAAAAGTCACGGACTTATCAAACGACCCTCGTAGTTAATAGAAGATATCGAAAATTTTAAGTAAGAAATTTTTAGAATATGAAATTGAATTTTGAATAAGTTTACTATGTCCTTTTAAAGTCCCAAATAATTAGGCAACATTTTTTATATTAATTACTATATTTAATATTTTAATATTATATTTTTCTCCAGGTGAAAGGTGTGCTTTTTTTCGGGGAACCCCCCTGCTAGGTTAATTTTTCATGCTAATGAAGGGGGCATGTTAATTGTTTTTGTTGCTGTCCGCTGTCCGCTGCCTACCTGCCTGGCAGGTGGCTAAACAAACCGGGGAAATGCCTCATACACACACACACACACACACACAGAGGAAAAGAGCAGGGATAATTGCCGGGCCATCAGTTGGGGCTCCATTTTTGTTTTTTTTTGTTTTTTTTTTCGGGGGTAGCCCCACAACAAATCATTGGCATTAATTTCGAAGCAGGAAATTAAGAAGCGTTTTGCGTTTCGCCTTTGGACTACGCACTCAACACACAATTTGTTGGGGACATGGGACAGGGTCAGGGATCAGGGTGTTGGGGGTCATGTCTGGCTATAGCCTTGACCCTAATGGCTGAGCCTTTGGCCGTTGGCCGAATCCGAGACCAGGACTTTAAGTGATTTCGCCCAAAAAAAGAGAGAACAATGAAATCATTGGCAACTTATTCAGCATTGATATGTAATGTAGACAAAGGCGTAACCATAAATGTTTACATATACATACATATTTATAATTAAATGCAAAAAAAGGGGAATGTTAAAAAGTTTTTTACGATTAAAAACAAAAACGTTTACTTACTTTTCAAGCTTTATTTAAAAGGGGCGCCCTTTTGAAAAGGAGGCGCCTCTGCAACTTATTCAATAAGTTCGCAAAATCTGTATATATATATATATATATATATTTGTATCTGTTTACATATGCAGTGGTAATGAAGCTCTCAGGGCAAGGACGACTCATTTATTTGAGTTTTGCAAAATATTCAAGGCTAACATTTTCAGCCCTTTTATGCATAAACATTTTTTTAATATAAATTTTCATGGAATGCAGGCAGGATTATTATTAAATATTATTTATTTTGTCTTAAATATGACGGAAATAATTTGAAATGTATAAATAAAAATCGAAAACACAAGAATTTCTCATGAAATTATGGAATTTGAATCTTAGAAATGCCAAAAGCAAACTTAAATAAAAATTCAATAATAATTTGGAACAGTATTCACTTTCCTTAGGATAATGTATATAATATATGTTTATGTGGTCATAAAAAAAAATAACAGAAACGTTGTCGTGCGGCCAAACGCTCCAACAATCTGTTGAATATTCCCTTTAATGTCTTTGTCTATTGATTTAATGTCGCCCAGAGACAGAGCGAGAGAGAGAGGGGCAAGGGAGAGAGGGGGGAGGAGACAGAGACGGGGACCAAGTTGAGCAACAAAATGCGGTCACATTTCTCGAAGGCAAAAAGTGCGGAAAATACGGGGAGAGATATTTGCATACACACACACACACATGCTGGGGGAAAAATGGAATTTAACTCATTTCGATCAAAACGATAGCTGCCAGACCAGGCCACGCCCCCCATTTGGCCACGCCCCCCCGTCATAGAGGGATTTTTTTGTTTGTGGGCGTGGCGACCATAATTACGGCGGGCGGTGCTTGGTGAATTTTCGGAATTTATAGCATACTTTTCGGCGCTGCCTGCAATCCAGACATTACGTATACGCATTACGTATGCGCCATGTTGCCGGGCGAGTGCGTATTGAAGTGTGTTTGTGTGTGTGTCGTAAGTGGCAAGTAAGTTGAATTTTTATTGAGCAAATTCACGAGTCCCTTAAATATTTCAACATGAAGAACCGAGCGAAATTGTCAAAGGAGAAGCGCCTGGCCTGTGCATCCGCATCCGCGTCGTCGTCGTCCTTGTCGCTTTATGACGCCACCCGATGCCATGTCATAAAAATCCAACATGCAGCCAAGGCACTCATCATCATCATCATCATCATGCTCAAGTCGCAGCCAACACCTTAATTCTGATAATCTTTTCTCGATTTTTTCTTTATTCGGTACTGTATTAAACCAAAAGTTATGGGTTATAAAAAGGATACGATGAAAGAGGGAGTGGGAAAGAAGAAAGTAAAATTCCCTTTTCAAAATACATTTAATTAAAATTAACATTTCATTTGGCAGAAAAATTTCATGAAATATTATTTATTAATTAATTAAATATACAAAACAAAATATTCGCAAGGCATAAACCTTTTAGGGATAAAAGCGTGAGGTACTTAAAAAGCCAAGATACGGGACGATTCAGGGATACAAAATACCGCCAGGACAGGTTACTGGGGGACACCTGGGGGGCACCTGAAGTGAAGTGGCGCTAGTGCGTCGTAAATAAATAAGCTGCAGGATGCCAATTGATGGGGAGTGCCACTGCCAGTGCCACTGCCACTGCCACTGCCACTGCCAGTGCTTGAAATGTGGCCCAAGGACACTCACTGCAGCTGCTGCTCCGTAATTAGAATACATTTTGTTTACCATCGCAGCTCCAGCTGCGGCGACAGTATATCCATTACGATTTCAAAGAAGAAAAAGGGGATGGCCATTGCTCCGTGGGGCGTGTCATTTGCCCATTACTTCTGCGGTCAGTCCACAGAAGTCAACAGGCTGAAAGCCACTCTATTAATATTGATTTTGATGCAAGCCCTTATCTGGGGCTCCTAGTTTTTCCCTAGTTTTATGCCTACAATCAAGAGATCATTTTCCCCGTAATTCAAGTTCAAAACACGGGCCTTTGATTAGCGCGAAAATCAAGAGGCCCAATTTTTGGGGGGGTTTCGTTGGTTGGCAGCTTTGTAATTCGAATGCGCAAAGGTGCACCTACATCGTGTTTCGTAGCTGTACTAATAGGGAGGCGCCTTTGTGGTACACTTGGGAAAAATCCGTCTACGTTTGAAAGTGGATTTTAAAGAAATAGGTAAAGAAATGTGAAAGAAACCATGTTAGCAAGGCTATTATAGAAATGATATAAGCACAGAATATATCGATATTTAATATAATATTTTTTATAGATTTTTTTCTGCAACAATAATGATTCATTATTAATTTATAAACATTTTGTGTTATCCCAAAGGATAAATATCAATTGGCGGGCACTTTTACAGTGAATAAATCAAGGAAATGAAATGTAATCGATATTTTCCAATAATATCGATTTTTTTACTTATAATACGATATATTTCAATATTGAAGAAATCGATATATGAAAGTTTAGAATATTTTCTATATGATATTGAGGGCGATATTTTGGGCTGGCTTTTCCTATGTTCCTTTGATTTTTTAGAGTGAAAGGTGCTGTGGCAATAGTTAGAAATCGAATGCCATGTTGCAAGGCCGAATAGAACATGGGAACATGGCCTCCAGCTGCCGTTTCGGTTGCTTTGCAGTCTCAATTTTCCGCAATTACCCCTTTTCTGGGCCTGCTAACAAGCAGCAATTAGTCAGAGGCACCCTGCAACCGTTTGAAATGCAAGATGCAACACGTGGCAACGTCCACTGACATCTCCCAGCGACCACCTCCCAGCGTCCACCTCCCAGCACCCACTTCCATTTCCATCCGCCAGCAGCAGCAGCAGCATCAGCATCAGTTCATTTTTTTTCCACCTGGGCCTGAAAGTGAAAGCGGATGCCAAAACCTGTTGATGCTGGCCAGTAGCGGGGGGGGAGGCTGGGCGGCTGGGAGAGTGGACACTGGAGTTCTGCCCGAGATTGCTGGGATTGCGTTGCCGTAATTAAGTCGACTGCATTTGTCATTTGTCAGGGAGGGCAGAGCGTTTTGCACAGGCGAGAGAAGGAGATGGAGGAGCAGGAGGACCAGGGGAACCAGGAGGCAGATGCTGCCAAAGAGGGACTCCCGCAAGGACATGGTTAAAATGCCCTGGGTGTCCTTTTTGCCGCTCGTATTTCAGCTGTCGCCTGGCTTTTGTTTTCAGAATTATTTATGCCAGTGGGGAATATACATAGCATATATATGCACAGGCAGGACTGTACACAGAAAGATAGAGAGGGATAGGGGGAGAAAGGGGGGAGAGGAGACCGCAAGACTGCACTGGAGATATTCTATTATATGTTTCTTAATAGATTTTATAATATTTATTTAAGCAGTCTTCATAGAAATATAATTTACTATATTTATCAAATTAATCTATAATATATTTTTAATAGATTTTATTTATTATAATTTAACAAGGTCTTCATAAGAATATAATTTAGTATATTCATTAAATTAATTTTTTTAAGTCCTAATACCAATACAATATTAATATTTTAATAAATGTTAACCAGAAAAATATGGTAACGGACCTTTTAAGAATTTATACCTATATATAAAAAATAAGATTGCTTTAAACTCTATTAATTAAGGCAAAGGATTCGTCAAAATTATAATACTATAATTTTCATTCATTAAATTAGCAAAAAATTTAAAATTAAATAACAGAAGAATTTATTTATAATATCATTCAATCAGACAGTTTCCGCAACTTGTATTCAAATACATACATTTTTATTAGATTTTTTTTTAGACAATATAATTTCCTTTTTATTTTTACTATTATTATTATTGTTATTATTATTATTATTATTATTATTATTATTATTATTATTATTATTTTTCTATTAATTGCCATTTTAATTCCCTTTTTTAAATTATTAACTAATTTAAATCTAGGCTTTTTTTTAATATTATTTTTGAACTGCACTTAATCTTATCTTTTCTCTGCCAAAGAGTTGGTTCAGTTAAGGGAATATAAACATATGCCAAGTCCAGCCTCTTCGAATGCCCTTCGATCTGACCCGATTTTCCGATTTTCCGGTTTTCAGTTTGCCTTTTCCGACACCCATCCCCCTCCTCTATCCCCGCTTTGTGCAACTGGAAATGCCACCGCTAACAGTTTCTTTTAATTTACTGTGAAATGAGTTTGTCCAGTGGCATGAAAAGTGGGCGCTGGGCGGCAGGACTCAGGGATAACTGCAATTGCTGACTGCTTCTAATTGACAGGATGGCAAAGTTTCCAGAAATTATGGCCAACAATATCGGGTAGAAGAGGAGTGCTTAATTCGACAGCCATGGAGATTTATAAGATCCGGAAAATGGTGGCGGGGAGGGGAAGATACTGAAGGGGTTCTCGAGCGGAAGGATTTGGCGAATCGAGGCAAACTCTGATAGATGGCCAACGGGCATACTACTTACCAAAAGTTGAATGAATCCGTCGAGTGGTTTGTAGTGTTCGTAAAACATTTCTGAAGCACTTTCAGAATGCGATTTCACTTGAAAATAAATAAGTAAATGTGATATTTCCAGATTCCCTAGAATTACAGAGCACTGCAACGGTTAAAGAGCGGGACTTGATTATCAGCTGCTTATATATTATAGATAATAATTTAATCCGCATAAAGCAAACAAAATTTCTCAGAAAAAAGACGGCAAAAGTTATGAGTTTTTTGCACGCACACACACACACACACTCAGCAAAGGACGACCCTTTCGCCGTAAATTGAATTTGCATCCATTGAGCCTCCTGCATAATGCCCCCTCCTTGGAGAATCCGCTGAATCCTTTGGATTCCGGGAACTGTGCAGAACAGGCGGCTAATTGGCAGTTGATTAGCATTCGCCGCTTTTTCCAGTCACAAATTGGATCATAACCATAATCCCAATCAACGTCGGGGGTCACGTCCCTTTGCCACTTGATTCGGGTCGGGCAGCTAATGAGTTTAGGACAAAAATTTTCGGGTTTTTAACTCGGAGTTTGATTTGGATTTCGTTATCGGTGGTGGGAAATCGTGTTAGAATTCGAAAAATAATTAAATTGCCTTTCAATTGAGAATCCTAGTCATTGAATTACTCAATATTGGCGGATGTCCGAATTTAGCGATGATTTGAAATCACTTAAAGAGCTGCCCGAAAGTAGGCAGCGAAATTTTGAACGCGAGACAAGTCTTACATTTTAGTTAGGAAATATGTCTTAAAATGTAACATCTTAAATGCATATAATATCGATTAAAATCTATTATAATGCTAATTAAGAAGTTATGTTTATTTTAGTAATAGTAGAACTTATAATACGATTTGTTGTATTATTAACTCTGTTAAAAAGGTTCTGTAAATAGCCCCTAACAAAAAAAATGTTATAATTTTTAAAAAATTATTTTAGAATAGTTGTTCAATTTTTAAACGAAATTACTTGTTTTGGCAAATAATTTTTAAACTGCTCCCTCTAAAGTTGGAACTCCATTTACTTCGAACCGCAACTTAACACGCAACACTTTGGTTCGAGAATAGTGCAGCAATTCTTTCGCACAATGGGAATATGTTAAACATTTGAACAGACAATTCACATATTTTTTAATTATATTTATATTTATTGAATTATTTTAATTTAAAATTTTTTTTAAGTCATAAACTATTAAACAGGTTTATATTATAACTAAGTAATATGTTTGTAGTTAAATTTTGTATATACGAAAAAATGCAAACTCTATTTAATTCCATAAGTAATTCATTAAGTTTCATGGAATTTTTATAGTGCTTTAATGTCTTGATCTCCAGCAAAGTTGTATAATATGAAAAGTAATTTTCTAATTACCAAAAAGTGCCCAATTTCCCCCATAGTGCATCGAACCTTCGAACCGTACAGCATTGAGACGAACTGACGTTGCAACCTGTTGTGTTTTGTTTGCTTTCGAACTGTGGAACTTCACAGCCGCCCCAACAGTGGTAAAACACTACAGGGAGTTCGGGTGGTCAAGAGCAGTTAGCGTTATGTTCGATGCTCGATGCGGGCATGTTCGAAGCCAGTTCGAGTTGCGAGGGAATTTGGGGAGCCTATAAATACGAGTGCAAGCGAGCCATTCGAAAAAACATTTTTTTTTAACCAAATTTGACGTCACGGCTCCGTCGCCGTCGCGGAAAACGGAAAATCCGACGTTGTTTGGCGGGAAAACAAGCGAACTGAAAACTGAAAACTAAAAGCAACCGAAAAACGAAAGACGAAAAGAAAAATACAGCCAGAAAAACTGAAACTGAAACTAAAGTAGAAAAATAACGGCAAGAACGTGTGATAAGAGCGGCAGTCGAGAGAGTTAATTTTTGAATTGTAGGCGCGTGTGTGTGTTTTTTCATTGCAGACATTGCCCCAAAAACAATAATAAGAATCACAGCCAATAATAATAAATAAGAAAATAATAACAGAAGCGACAAAAACGTGGTTTTGTTTTCACTTTTTTTTACTGTGTGCAGAGTCCGGCGAGTGTGTGTGTGTGCGAGTGTGTGCCAGTGTATTAGTTTGTTTGCCTTTTAATTATTTGCCTCTTGTTTTGATTTTGTGTTTTTCCGTGTCTGATCTCTGCGTTTTGTGTGTGTTTTTGCAGCAGATAAACAAAAGCCACAGCAGCAGCAGCAACAACAAGTAAGTGCCTAGAATTAAGTTTGAGAGTCAAGTTCATTTGTTGCTCTGCTATTTGCCATTTGTTATTGTTATTGTTATTCTTGTAAATTCGGTTGCATTCTACAAGTGCTCTGCTCTGCCTGCCCCGACTGCGGCGGCGTCGTGGGCAGCGTTCGGGAGATACACAAAACTGCGATCTCTTCCTCTTCCTCTCTTCTGTCGCTTCTTCTGCCTCTCGATCTTCTTCTTCCACTCGATCTTCTTAGCTTCACGCACAGTGGGGAGCATTTTAATTGTACATTTGTACAGAAGATTGTATCGGAAATTGTCTATAATAAATATGATTTATTTTGTTGTAAAAACTCGTACACATAATATATATCGCTTTAACTAAATTTGCAAAAAATATATTTAAATTTCAGTTATAGTTTATTTTATTTAAATAAAAATTTTTTAAAATCGTGACCACTTAATTAATAAAATATATATAAGTATTGCTTACTCTAAAAATTAAGCTTTACTTTTATAAAACCATAAGTTATTTTTTTAAATCATACTATAAAAAATAATATTATCCTCCAATCTCGAAATATCTTCCTTCCACTGTGCGCCGGCAAAAGGAACTCTCTTTGTTTATAATGCTTTTTAAAATCGGGCTTAAAGATCACTTGCTCTCTTGTCCTCTCTCGCTGTCTCTCTTTCGGTCTCTGCTTTTCACTGTCCCACGCCGTTTTAAGCTCAATGTGTAAAAAAAACAGATATGCAAGTCCAGAAATAAATAATTCTTTAAGCCACCCACGGAATGAATTCCAGTTTTAAGAAATATATTTTTTTAATTATAAAAATTAAAAAAAAAAAAAATACAGACACAAAATTAAAGGAATTTATAACTTCTATAATTTAGAAAGCGATAAAAAATATATTAAGGGGCTTAGAATCTTTTTAAATTATATATAAAATATTCCCTATAAAATCAACATAAGTTCTCTAATTACAATATACCAAATATTATTAATTAAATACATAATTCAAAGCAAAAAGTAAAAAAAATAGTATCTAGGAAATCTCAATATACTCTCTCCCATTAAGAAAATTAATGCAGATTTCAAACAATAAAGGCTTAATTAATATTTATTTGCTGCTACCTTTCGTTGAAGATAGAATTTCACATTTGTGTTAACACCAGGAAACTATGATTAATGGATGTTCGGTTATTTGAAGCCAAAGCCGTTTTCTGTTGCCATTTTTGTTTGTTTTCATTGTTGGTTTTTTGCCACGCCCCTGTGTTCCGCCCATAAACTAGAGCCGGGGAACAGCTTAAGCCAAAGCTCCAGGGGCGATGATAAACAGGGGGTTTCGTTCGTTCTAGTTTTTCCAAAGGGATTCCCCCCTTTGGTTTCCTTTTTTTTGAAGCCAGGATTTGAAGTGGTGCTTCCTCATCGATATCGAAATTGTTTTCACCAGCTGCTCTTGGCCTTCAGTGGGTTAACACCAAGGCAGCATCCCCTCCCCCCTCAAAATAAAAAAAACATAAAAAATAGAAGGACGAAATAGTGGAGATACTGGGTTATGGCCAAATTGCTTGTTTGTCTGCGGTGATAACGGCACCCCCGCCCGCTCTGCCGGAAACTCCCGCCCAGAAAATTGCATTCCACGGATCTGTATCTGTGTGTGGGGAAAAAAAAGGAAATAATAGAGGGAAAAAACGTGGCACGAGTACATTCCCCCAGAGTACGGAGTGCAGTTAAGCGCAATCTTGTCTAGAATTTCAATACCAAACAAAACGCTTGACGCTTTGACAGCCCATGAAGTGGCGGCGGCGGCGGCATCGGCATCGCCATTGGGGTTAAGGGTAGGGGGGAGGGGGGCAGCCATGGGCTAAAGGGGAGTTACGAGTTACCGAGGGCAGTGGAAACGTTCCTGGGAGCAATCTAGACAAGTGGAAATTGTTTCGAGTGATGCAATTGCAGCAGCAGACGTCAGGCAACAAAAATGCAACAAAAGACGCTGAAAGCGGAACTGTAACTTGGCTCTCTCAGATCTTACTCGGTTCGAGAGAGGGGTATATATATGGTTACATGTATGTATAATAATGTGCATATTTTATTTTCTTAGGTTGAAAAGTCATTTGTAATTTATTTATAACAATTTAACATCAGATTTATTGCTAATTAATCACAGATGTATCGCAAATATAGCGTAAATCTTTTGGAAATCTGTCGCAGATCTATCGGAGATCTATCGTAGTTTTATCATAGATTTATCGCAGATTTTTTAACAGATCTACTGCAGATCTATCGCAAATTTATTGCAGATTTATCGCAGATATATTCCAGATTTATCGCAGATATATCGCTGATTTATCGCAAATATATCGCTGATCTATCGCAGATCTTTCGCATAATTAACTCACATCTATAACAGATCTATTGCAGATATATCGAGGATTAATCGAATTTCTATCGCAGTTCTATCGCTGATTTATCGCAGTTATATCGCATTTATATCGCAGATTTATCGCAAATCTATTGCAGATCTCTCTTTAATTAATAGCTAATCATCTCTGTAATTCAAAACAGCATTCAAATTATTTTAAGACTCATTTTCACGGTTAAGAACTCATCAAATCCAATCAAAATCCATAAACATAAAAGATTCCATGCCGCCCATTTATCAAGTGTTTATACCATAAAAACACAAAACAACAACTTAGATTCCCCCTTTTATAACATATGTATATTCCAAATATCAACAAATAGCCCATGATTTCGGCATTGAAAATGCACATGTGCTCATCTGGAATTAACCAGATTAAATCAAGTATTTTGTTTGATTTATTAAGCACATAAAGAGATACTTTTAGACAGTTTAGTTTAGCTTAGCCAGAGATAAGCGTAAGATTCATTGAATATTGATGTTAATACATAATAATAGATCTTAGCTGGGGATTATGGAACAAAGTCTTATGAGTTTTACGAGTTCTCGACTTGAGATTTAAAATCGTATCAATCTTATACATACCGCTGATACCTTAGATACCGCCGGGGGTTTATCAGTTTGACATATAGTATTTGTTTTGTGTGCCACGCCCGGGGACTGCAAAAGTTAATACATTTTTGATTTATAGAGTCAGAAATAAATGTTACAAGCCGATTGATAAACGATTTGATATTACTGCCGATGTATACATATATAGTACCGTATGTATACTTCTGGGCTAACACGTTTTCCAGGGATTTCCCCGGACCACCCGTCATTTATTTATTTATATTTATTTTAGCTCTCCGAAAGTAACCCAGTAACCTAGAGAGTAGTTGCAGTGTGTGTGCTTATTCCGTGCAGCTGCTTTGCACCTGCCTTGAACGAATTTCCCTCGGTGTGGCCCTCTGGGGTATCAGCGAGCCACCTGAGCTGTGCAGTCCATTCAAATGCATTTCCTTGCAGCTTTGGCTTGGGGTTTTCCAGCAGAAAATGCAGCCCCCCGCCCCCTTTGTCCACAGCTCTTGCATCTCGCCTCAAGTTTCGTTTTTCACTTTATTACCGCAGGACATTTGCTGCTGCTGCTACTGCTGTTGGTCCTTGCTAGAAAACAAAAATAACAAAAACTGGCTAAGGAAAATGCTACCGCCACCCACTTTTTGAGGTTTTTCCACGTTCCTGGGCTCTTTTCAGTGCGTTTTTCCAGCTCTACCTTTTGTAGAAGGGTCGCACAGGCAACATTTTGACATTCAACTTTCCGCTGGCATTGTTGCGACAGGCCACAATGGCCCGCAATTTGCTGCCTTTATTTATGGAAAATTAAAATTAAAACAGATTAATTAAGCAGCAGCTACAGCAGCGGTAAATAAATAAAATAATATCGCAGTTTTTTTTTTTGTTGTCTGACTTTGCTGAACTTTTGTATGAATTTTTAAATTACTCGTATAAAATTTATGTTTTTCTTCTCAACGCTCGCACACACACATGGGTTGGCTGGCAGCGGGGCAGGGGGGTAGGGCGAAGGTGGTGGCGGCCAGACCAGTTTCTGTTTTCAGACTTTGTCGTTGAAAATCCAGCGAACAAATTTCCGAAGCGTGAAGAGCGTCAAACAGCAGCCAAAGCCCAAAGCCGAAAGCCGAAAGCCAGCGACAAAAATCAAAATCAAAATCGAAACCGAAACTGAAACCGAAATTTAAACAGCTGTTTTCAGACGCCGCTCGAACTTACACAGGGAAAAAATAAATAAATAAGATTGGAATATGCCATAAGACATATAAATTACAACTTAAATGGCTTGCAACATTCAGAAAAATGTTTTTTGAAAAGATTAAAACTGTTTTGTTTCTTGTAATATTCCTGCATGAAAAAATGTATTTTTAATTAGCTATATTGTATTTTTAATTGGCTATATTGTATTATTTATTGATCATTAAACGTTTGTATTCCTCTGATGTAAAAATCTTCTTTTGGACATTAAATTTGTTAATGAAACAAGCTGGTATAAATAAATTTTGAATTTGCTAATTAATCGTACTACTTTGTGGGTTTTTCTCGTTAAATTGGAACAATATTTAATGTAGTAAAGTAATATTTTAAATTTAAATAAATAAAATAAAAGGGTTATTGATATATGATCAATTTAATATTCAAAGCAAAAAATACATAAATAAAAATATAGTTTGAAAGTGAAATTTGTATTACTTACCATTTAAAAATAGCTTAACTATTATTTATTATAAAATTTCATGTAATTTAGTAATATTTTCCACTTAACTATATTTAAATAATCACTTTTATAATTAGTATATTTAATACAAGAAATATTTATTAAAAGTTAGATGGAAACCGAAATTAAAAGTTAGATGGAAACCGAAATTTGTATTATTTTCCTTTTGATTTAATTAATAAGCTTAATTAATTAATTTAATTTTCTTAATTAATTAATTTAATTTAATTAATTTTCTTAATTAATTAAATTAAATTAAATTAAATCAATTAATTAAATTAAATTAAATTAAATTAATTTTCTTAATTAATTAATTAATTTTCTTAATTAATTAATTTAATTAAATTAATTTAGCTTAAATTTATCAATTTTTTTTGTTTGGTTAGTAATTATTACCTAATTTTTCTTAGTGTTTCTCCGTTGTTGCTACTGTTGCTGGTGTGTTGTTTGATGTTGCTGTCGTCGCGATCTCAGCTCACGATCTGAGCTGCGCCGACTTAGATGTCGCTTTTTTGGCTCGATTGAGATATCGGCTTAAATTTTTTAACGAACACTCACTTTAAGGGTCTTTGGAAAATTATATCCATATTCTTTTTTAATTTAAATTGGTCAGAAAAAAATATTTTCTTTATAAAATGAAAGGATAGTAATTTTATTTTAAGGGTAAAAAAAGGTTAATATATTTTATATAAATATTTATTCTTAAAAATTTCAAGCATTTTAAGAGTACAAATCCTTGAACTATTACACAAGAAATTTCGTTAAATATTTCATTTACACCATATTTTTTAAAGCAAAACCTTGGTGGCTGATTTATTACTTATTTTATATAAACAAAAATACATTCAAGGGAATTCGATTGTGTTTCTGTAAAGTTTTTAAATATTTAAAGAATCAAAATTCAAACCTGGAGTTTTGTAAATCAAAAATTATTAAAATAAAGCTTAATATTTAAAGTCAGAGCATTCGTAATTCCCCCAAAGCTTGCTGAAATTTTTCCCTTTTTTGATTTGTTACTGTTGGCAGTGGGGTTCGTTCTCAAACTCGAACTCGGAATTCGCATCCGAATCGGTATCTGTACCCCTATATATGTATCTGTATCTGTAGCTGTATCTGAACTCATATCTCTTAGCTGTAGCTGTAGATGTATCTGTAGTGACGCTAAAACTGAATCCCAAACCGAATCTGAATCTGAGGCTGACTCAAGGTGACGTAATGGCAACGCCTAAAGTGGCTTTTATACGCTCCGCCAGATCAAGTATCAATTACAAATAGGCAAAAAGGCGAGCACACACACACTCACTCCCACTTTGTGGGTCAGGGGGAGTTGCCTCCCGAAAGGAAAGGAAATCTCTGGCTAAATTCATTGGGCATCTAGTGTTTGTTGGGCTTTTGGTTATTGGCGCTAACACGAGAGGTAAACAGAGCGGAGAGTGGAGTTCGCCAGATACAAAAATATATATAGAGTGATTTATATATATAGCATATATCTGATTTGTGGGCAACTGCGAACTTTTCTCGCCCCGTTTCGACTTTGTTTGAGTATAAATTATAGGGCACTATAAATAGCCCAGATCTCGGGCAGTCCCACTCCGCAGAATCTTGAGAATTCGAGCATTTTCGGGGTGACAGCCGCCGTTGCCGTTGGGATATCGGCTTACAGCTTGGCCGAAAAGCTCAACCTGCAACTGACGTTTCAACTTTTTGTTGTTTCTTTTTTTTCTTATTTTTTTTTTTTTATAGTCTGCTACCGACACTTTTGACCAGCTGTCATTCCCCAAAAACAAAAACAAAAAGAAGACTTCTCAAAAAATCTTTCCCAGCAGCCAAAAAATTCAATGTTAATCGGTCGACAGTGAAAAAACGGTAGCAATAACAATTCGCATACTAAATGTAAATAAACAATAAACAATAAGCGGGAGCAGCCAGCGAAAAAACCAGAGAATAAAAGAATAATAACAGATAAATAAATCGGTAGAAAAAAAAACGAAGGCACCATTAATTGGCAGATTGGCAGAAAATTAAACAACCAGAAATGTAGCAAAAAAATAAAAATAAAAAAAAAAACAGGCAACAAAATGAGTGCTGAAAATGAACTCGACCATGTTTGCCGGGTTTTTAACGCCTCGTCAATGGCGCCAGCTTCCAAGTTCTGCCCAGTAGTACTTATTTTCTATATATATTATTATATATTTATCAAGCGATGAAAAGGGGTGCTATGTGAGAGTTTTTTTTTACGCTCTAAAAGCTTTTCATAGAAGTCCCTTTTTTTTTGAGAATTTATTTTATATATTAATAAGAAATTACAGATCTTATGTCTATTTATTTAGTTTTTTTCTGGAAAAACTTACCTATTTAAAAGGCAACATAACAAGTTTTATTAATTTGTTTATTTTTTCTTAAACATTTATTTAATTAGTTATTTATTGTAATAAACCAAAATCCTCTAGTAATCTTTTAGTAATTCCCAAAATAAGGGGACTGAAAGGACCACACAAGAAGTAAGACTTGCAGAAAATAAGCCCATATCGAGACTGTATTGATATACACTCGTAAAAATATTTTTCTTCTATACAAAAAACAAAAAAAAAAAAAAATGCCCTAAAAAGAGAGATAATTTTTCTAGAATTAGGAAAACATTCAATGAATTTCTATAATTTCTAGGCGAAGGCCCAGTTGTTCCATGACATATTTAATTTAGTATTTAATATAAGATTTAATCTTGATAAAATAAAAATAGGCAAGACGCCATAGGTACACTCTTTTTGGGGTTAATTTTTATATTTTCCCTAAATGTAGCCTCTTTTTCGCATTTTTTCTTTCCTAATTAAAGGGCAAAGTGAATTTGTTTTACTGGTAAATGTTTCCTAAAGAAATGGCGAATTTCCCTCAAATTTCTGCCTAAAAATCTCGCAGGTGTGTGCATATAATTCCCAACTGGTTCTAACATGATCTGATGGTTGCCTTCCTATATTAATTTATTGCATTTTTTCTGTGTTATCGTCGATTTTAATTATTTTTAAATATTTTTTATTACATTTTATATATTATATATTATATTTTAATGTATAAGAGTATTTAGGCATTCGTTGCGACCCCAATTGATGCTTCGTTCTGCTTTATTTCATTACCATTAACCCCGCTCCATCGTCTCCTCTATCTGGGGGGAAGGCCCTTTTGTTTGTGTTTTATTTCTGTTGATCTGTGTCTTTTATTGTTATTGTTGTTGTTGGTGGTGTTGCTGCCGCCGTTTTTGTTATGCTTTTTTTTTGCTTTTTTTTTTTTTTGGTTGCCCTTAGCTTTTTGCTTTTGTTACCTATTTGCACTTTGCCGTCGTTTATTTGTCTTTCAACTTTTCGACTTTGTGCTTAGAGTTCATGAGCGAAGAGAGCGCCATGTAAACAAATGTTTAAAAATGAATTTTTCAATTCGCATTTAATGTGTGGTGGGCATCAGAAACAAGGACAATAACAACAGCAATAACAGCCTGTCGTCCGCTGTCCTTGTTCCTTGTCCGCCGCTAAGGGAATTTGGGGCCTGCGGTGCGGAGGTCAAGGACGTGTCGAGGTCGTGGCTTCGGGATTCCGGGGGACTCCCCACGTCCGAAAAAAAACACAAAAAAAAAAGAGCTGGCCGCTGGGAAAACTTCACACACCAATTCGAGTTTATGGGACACTTGGTCCTCATTTGGAGACCCATTCTTGTGGTTCCTCTGATGATTTATTTATTGTCACAGAACTTGCATTACTTTTCAAATAAAAAAGAAAAGTAGATGAAAGTTTCATATTTATTTGAAGTTTATCATTTTTAGTTGGTAATCGTAAACGACAGATTTGGTATACTCTTTTTTTTCTGGGGATTATTTATTTTTATCCCTAAATGGTTGCCCCAATTATTTTTTAATATTTTCCTTTTCAAAACAAATTTCCCATCGTTTTGCTTCCGATTTTCCGCTTGCATTCCGATTTCGATTCCGTTTGCAATTCCAATTCCGATCCCGATCCCCCTGCATCCGCCTTAAAAAAATAATACCGAGCTCGGCATGTGGCTGATGATTAGCATTAATCAAGCCGTTGATGGCTCCGCTTATCATTACGGATGCTGATGATGGGGATGATGATGATGATTTTGATGGATCCGATGGAGAACTTTCCGCTGCGAATAAAGCAATCAGCACACCGATCTGGTGCGATCCATAAACACATTGTTTCGACTTCCAGACTTCCAGACAGACAGGCGGGAAGGCGGGGAGCGTGTGCCTTAGCCTCATAAAAATGTTTCCATTCCCATTTGGCGGCAATTATCGCACGGCATGATCACTGGATCATCTTTTCCGCCCCGGGGCTCACTGCCAGTGACCTGTGCCAGCGCACCTGTACGCATTTATTGGGCACAGGAAAAAACAGGAGGCATAAAACTATATTTTAATGAAATTTAAGTAATAAATAAAAATTTTATTAAATTTTGAAAAGGCATTGAACAATATTTTGCATACTTTTTGAATTGTTTTCAAATCAAGTTTTAATGCAAAACACTTAAAAGTAAATTTAAATAGGTCCAAAATATTAATTAAAAGGAAATGATGATATTGCCCAAAATAGAGCTCAAAAGTATGCTATAAAATATAGCAAAGACATTAAAAATATCATTGCATATTTTTTAGCTAATTTTTAAATGTTTTCAAGTAGATTTTAATAAAAAACATTTAAAATTTATTGAAAATGTGAGAACAGAATAAAATAAAATATTTTTAGAGTTCTCTTTAACATATTTTTTAGAGATTTTAAAATGTCAGAATTATTATAATAATTATTCTTGTTAAAATTTAGAATTTCTCCTAAAATTCAAATTTATAAAAAAAATACAAATAAGTAAATTAACCTTAAGAAAAATTAACAACCCATTTCGAAAAAAAAAACAAATTATTCTCCCTGCATTTACCTTTTGCACACCAAATATCTCACGTTTACTCAACTAACGAATTACAAATTCCAATTCAATTTATTTGCTCAGTTTTCTTCCATAATTAATTTTTTTTCTTGATAATTATAGAGAGCTATTGACCGGGTACACAGTTTTTTACGCTTTACAATTCGGGGTTTACTTAACAATTAACAATTTGCATTGTTCTCAGACTGCCATTAAGCGGCCGGGGGAGCTCCCTACTCCGCCCCCCCCCTGTTGCCGTTACGCCCCTGGCCTCAATTAGGAAGAGGCCCAAGTGAACCATAGTTGTAGTAGAACAGCTGCATTGACTTTTGTTCTTAGTTGTCTGCCAAGTCTGGGCTTAGCAAGTGATTATACACGAATGCAGGCTCCATATAAATAGGCCCACATGTCGCTCTGAAAACAGAGAAACTGAGACACAGAGACACACAAATCGATGCCAGAGACAAAGGAGAAGTGTATGTAATTTACTTTAAATATTTATAAATGGCTCACTGTCTCTGGCATTTTCTCGTCGTGATTGCGATCCGAGAGTGTGCGGGAAAAGAGCAGGAATGGAGATTAGAATTCAAATCGAAATCAGTTCAAAGTGAGGCAAAGTCTGGCAACTAGAGCAAATATTTTATGGAATTTGCTATACAGAAATGCTTGTAAAAAAATTACATTAAATACAAGAAAAGTGGAACTTAAATCTTATTTATCTAGGAAATGATTTATTGTCTAAATAATTTTGCTTTAATTTTTTCCTAGAGTTTTAGACCTGCTTGAATATCATTCTATTTAAAGGCAAATATTTCATTTCATTTCCAGAAATTGTAGATATTTTTTGCATTATTTTCCTACTATGTGCGTATTCAAAGCTGATGATTATTATGATGACGATGACATTGCTGGAAACTAATGCGTATCATATCAATTTTTAATGAGCAATTTGTGCATAATCATTGCGCAGAAGCCGCAAAAGCCCAAAAAGCCGCACACTGCGAAATCGCAAAGTGGCAGGCGTTTTTCTCGCACAAATGCATAATTGCAACGGCAACTATATATATATTTTGTATATATGAAAAATAGTGTCGAAATCAGTCAGAGAATTGTTTGGAATAAACTTGAGTTTTATATAAAGTTTTTCAGATGATTAATGGCTGCGTTGATTAGCTACCAATCTTGAATTATTATTCGATAATTAATCGAAATATTTATTAAAATAATTATATAATTATTATATTGGTTGTACATGTAGGTATGTTGCATGCATTGTCTCTAATTTAATCTAATTTGATTCTTATTAAAATTATTATTTGTATCAAATTTTCGATTTATTCATTAAAAAATCGATTTTTTATACCCTTGCAGGGTATTAAAATTTTTGTCAGAAGCTTGCAACGCAGTGAAGGAGTCATTTCCGACCCTATAAATCATATATATTCTTGATCAGCATCAACAGCCGAGTCGATCTAGCTATGTCTGGTTGGAAAATAAAATTTCACAATTTTTTCGAATTTTTTATCGAAATTTTACATAATTAAAATAGTCAAAAATTAGGAAAAAATTGAATTTAAAAATAAAGTGAAATCGAGTATGCAGCCTTATTAGCCTTATAAATACTAACTCAGAACAGTTTTCCGAATTCAAATTAATGTATTTTTGGCTTAGTTATTATATTTTTAAGCTTTAATTTTGCCAAAAATTATTTTATATTTTTATACCCTTGCCGAAGATAGCTTCATTTCTTGTTTGTTTTTCAATTTCTTGTTTGTATTATGTATAAATTTTAAATATATTTATTTACTACTTTGAGAGCAAGCATTTATATGTACAATTTCTGAAATGAATTGATTTCATTTTTATTTTGTGATTAATTCGATAATTAAAGGATTCGATTATTTAGTCTTATTTTAAAAATAATGCATCCAATAATTATTTATACCCATTTTTTTTTATTATTTATTTATTTACATTTCATATACCAAGCATTTACAACTAATATTTATGAAACAAATAATTATTGTACAGCTTTTTCGATTTATACGATAATAAATCGATTTTTTTTTAAATTAATTTTTTATATCAAAGTATATATTTGCAATATTTAATTTATTGTACTTAATGTTTTATTTATCGATTTCTTTATCAATTCATTGGGAAAATAAGGCTTATTTAATTATGAAGTAATATAAAATATATATAATTTTTATGAATGGATCCTCGTGACCCTACACACGTTTCAAAAAAAAGACAAACAAAGCTGTATATTATCAAAGTCTTGGCATTTATCGACACTTATCAATCGTATCAATCGGCGTTGCCTGCACACCTGCGGTTGCATTCCCGAACTTTGGCACTGCACTGTGGCAATTGGTGTGTTGCATGTGTGCATTATCTGGGCGTCGTCTGCTTCCTGCACTTGGCACTAAACCAGACGGGGGTTCATTCAAATGCCCGATATCGGGGCTGTAAATGAGCAAACAATTGCGCTTTGTCAAGTGACATAATCCCCCCCTCTGGCATGCCGCTATAAATATTGTATAAACAGTATGGTATTGAGTTCTATCGATGCGTCATAAGACATCCGAGGCATGGATTGTAAGTCACTTGTGCACTGACAGAAAAATAAGGCAGCAAAAGTTGTGGAATGCCAGTTGTTGCACCACCGTTACCATGAGCCGTAGGCGTGACAACTGCAACAGCAGCAGCAACAGCAACAGCAACAGCAGCAATCAGCTGCTGATACAAATTAATTACGACGCAGACATAGCGCAGACTACCGGCATAAATATATGTATATATATATAGCTATATACATCGCGTGGGGAGATCTAAAACTCGTACTCGCACTCGCACTCGCACTCGATCTCGGCCTGACATTGGTCTACCGATCTCGATCTCGATCTCGTTCTGGTTCCCGCTCCCGATCTCGATCGAAGCCCACCAAGTGCTTGGGCAACCGGCAGAGCAAGTGCCGTAACCCGAGACACCGTCATCGCCACCACAGCTTCGGCATCTTCAGCCAGCTGCACCATAAAATATATACTCATATGACTGTAAAAAAAAGAGAGAAAAAAAAGGGTAATAACATAAAAAAAAAAAACAGGAAGTAATCGCTCTCCTTTGCTTGCGAACGATTTACAATAAATAATTATGATAATGCCGCCGCTGGCAATGTCAGAGATGAATCTCGGGCAATGACACAGGCGGCGCGCGCGCGGAGATGGGAGACCGGCGACCGGAGATCGGAGATCGGAGATCGCAAGTGCACAAGTGGCGGACAGGAAGGAAGTGTTTGCACTTGTTAATGCCCTCGCTCCAGTCCACGCCCCACACGCACTAGAGATGGGAAAAATAAACAGGGTATAATAAGGAATTAATAACGAATAAAAATAATAAGGAATTAATAACGAATATTGATTATGAATGCATTTGTAGAAATATATTTAAAAAAGGGAAATTAAGAATTATAAAAATGCAACAAAATTGAAATTGATTGAACCATAAATAAGTTTTAGAAAAAGCTAAATCAATATATAACGAACAAAAACATTTTTTTATATCGATTTATTTCGATTTATAAACTTGGTATATGTATATCGAACTATTAATATATTATTTATCGAACTACAAAAATTCTTTTATACCGAACTATAAATGTGTTATATAAAGAACATTTTTTTTAATCGATTTTAAATGCATTATATATCGAACTATAAATCCTTAATGTATCAATTTATAAATATGTAATATATCGAACTTAAATGCAAATCTACATGCGTGCATAAATATCGAGCCTAAAAAATGTTATATTTTAAACTATAAATTCTTAAGATATCGATTTATAAATCAATTATGCACCGAGCTAACATTTATTAATTTTCATTGCACTTTAAATTTTGTTTATCATGATTTTCAAATTTGGTATATATCAAATTATAAATTTTTAATATTTAATATAATTTAAAAAGTATATCGTTATATGTTTATACGTTTATATATCATTATAATCGATATATATTTTTTTGGGGAACTGTTTTACATTACATTATGTCTATGTATCATACATGAATTTTCCTTATTGAAATGTAAATCCCAAAGCAATTTTAGCAATTTCTTGGCATAAAAAACTTTATTTAAATATTAAAAATATTTAAAAAAATTTGGCAAGTTCTGAAGGCAAGGCTAAAACCAAATCTGTTAAAATTTTGGCTATATCTTAAATCAGTATTAAGTGTACATCGTTAATATTTCTTTCTTAAATCTAGTTTCCGGAATTAGCAATAAATTATTAAATTGTATTATTAAATGAATTATTAAGAAGTAAATGAGTAATTACTATTAATTAATTTACATATTAAAAATGTAGTTATCAAAAAAAGTTATTGTTGAAAAGGTTAAATTAAATAATTTATATTTAATAAATATCTTTCACAAAAAGTCAAGAAACTTAAACAAAGTCGAGGCCAAGTCGAGGCTTAACTCCTTCGCTAAGCCCTGGCATTTCAAAGATATTTTTCGCTGCCGCAAAAGGAGGGGATTTCCAAAGTTTTTCCCTTTGCCCCCCAGAAAGAACACTTTCCCTTTTCGGTTTTCCTTCACCCAAAAGTCTTCTTTGTGAGCTCTGGGTTTCTGTGTGCCTTTCGGCTGTCTGTCTGTCTGTCAGCCTGTCAGTCCGCCGTCCGTCCGTCTCTATTTGTCTTTGTGGCACTCTTGTTTCGGCTACAATTTCGTTGTTGGACGTTGTTGGTTTTAAATTTCGTCGCACTTGGCGTAAAATGAAAATGAAAAAATTTGACAAAAAAAATATATGAAAATACAAGAAAATGAAATGATTGGAGGGGGGCCCTTGGTGGGGTTAAGATACTCATTTGTGACATTCGAATCTCAGGCTGGTCAGAGTGCAGGTCGTTCCTGGAATTGCTGGCATTCCTCAAATATTATTTATGTCAACCCGAGAAATGCCGTCATATAAGTTAATTTATTTTATTTAATTTTTGCAACACCCTGTAATTACATTTTTATGTTGAGATTTCCACCTGAACTTTATTGTTATGTTTTATGTTATGCTTCGGTTTATTTAGGAGCTAAAGGTAAACAAATACTAAAACGAAATTCATGCGAAAATTTCGACCATTCGTAAAAAGTTGAACATCAAAGCTCGCTGAATTCCATCAAGTCTTGCAAGGAATTTGCTCTTGGCATAAACATTAGACGCCAAGTTAATGATAAATAGTTTTTGCTATAAAAGAACAAGGTTTAGAAATTGAGGGAAACTATATAGATATTTGTGTATTTAAATTACCTTTAAGTCTTACAGAATTTTATTTTATTTTAAACTTGAATAGATATTTATCTATTTAAATTACCTTTAATTCTTACAGGATTTTGTTAATTATATTAAATTTAATTTATTATTATAAATAAGATTTTTTGGATTTTTTCGCCAGAGCTTCTTTAATTTTTGATTTGATTAAATAAGTTGCTATATTTCGTATGAAAAAATCCAAGATTTAAATTCAAAAAAACTCCCTTTTAATATATTTTTAATAATTAATATATACCTTGATATTTTTTGATGGTATTCATTTGGTTTTGAATTTATTTTCATTTTATTAAGTAATATTTTACTTAAATATTTTCATTTCCTAGATAAAAATTTATTATGAGAATATCTATAGCTATACTAATTTAACTTGCAATCTAATTGTTATATTATATATATTATATATTAACATATTCAATTTATATTCAATTTTAATATTTTAATATTAATATTTTAATATAGATATCAAAATATATTGTTTTCCATTAAAAACAAAAGTCTAGTTTATTTATTATCTATGAAACCCATTTATTTTGTAAAAATTCGTATAACCTCCCTTTTCTTTACATAAAAACTAAATTCCAACTTACCAATTACTCAATTAAAATTTAATAATATATTATTTAATTAAAAACTCATTATAAATATGAAAAAAAATTCCAGTTAATTGAAATGCCTTAAAAATTCCTTTAAAAAAACATAGCTCAATGATTCAGTTGAAGCCACACTTCATCGCTGAATTGGCTCTATACAATTTATGTGCTTGAATGGAATTTGTTTGTGGTATCATTATATGATTATTGCCGGTTCCCCGCTGTGACCTTACCCCACCCCCGCTCCCACTCTGCGTCCGCGCCCGCATTTTCCGCCACGCTTTCTCACGAGCGGAAGCAGCAGCCAAACAAGCGGGATTCGTGCGCACATCGTCATTATCATTGGGTCCATTATTATGCATTATGTGTGCCGCCCCGATTACCATCTCCCAGCTCCGTTCTCTATTCTCCGTTCTCCGTTCTCCATTCTCCCGCGACGGCAGGGATTCCCGCTGTTCCACGGGGGGACTTACCCAGGATAAGCGGACTTTACGCAACTTTTCCTTGTGAGTTTCCCCCCGCTTTTATGGTTATGTTCGTAAATTGTTTGCAACAGCAATTGATTATCTAAATTTGTATAGAGTTATGGCCATTTTAGACAGAAAATTTTAATGTTCCAGCTGGAGTATATAAATTTAAGCAATTGTTTATAGATTAAACAGTTTTTATTTAAGGAAATTTAATTATTAAAATATTGGGGAATGTTCTCAATAAAATAACATATTTTTATTTGATAAGTAATAAAGAATAACTAGTAACTAACATGTTAAAATTTCCAGAATAAAAAATATATAAAAGATATTTAATATGTAAATAATATTAAACAATTTATAAAAGAAATAATCTGATTAAATTTCTGCCTGAGCTAGGAATTATTTCCCCTCTAAAACAAAGTAAAAATATTCTCCAAAGAGTAAAATATAATAAATACATTATCACCCCATAAATAATACCATTAAATGTTAACAAAATTTAAGCTAACTCTCTGCTGCAAAAAAACACTTGAGGAAGTGACAAGAGTTTTTTTTCCAGCAAAAACAATGTCGCAGACAATCTGGCCAACTCCGAGAATGGCTCTCACATGCATCAGATACTCGAAGAAATAGTTTGGCGTTGTCTTTTCATGTTTTCTTTACTTATTCTCGCAAGCCAAAGTTTTTTCGCACAGCCAAAGTTTGGGAAATAGCTTGGAAAATAAGTTTTCGTTGAGCGATGATAAAAACTGACAAACAAGTTGATACATTGGCTAAGCACTTGCCAGAGTTGGGAAGCTGCGAAGGAAGCTGCCTGAGACAGAGAGACTTTCGACAAGATGCTAATTAGAAACGGCGACAAATTCAATCAAAGCCAAGCGAGTTCTCTGTATAAATATATTCAATATATATTCAATATATATATATATATATATCTGTCTCTTTAGCCAGACAAACAGCCGCCAAGCGATATCGATAAACACGAGAAGTGCAGCAGCGGAGCTGAGAAACTTGAAATTTATCACCGAAAGATTCTTGAACTCAGCAAGTCACTAAGGGCATTTCGAAATGAAAAAAAAAAATAATAAGTTAAATAAAAAACCCCAGACCCCTTCCTCATCGCCCCTCGGCGGTTTCAAACAGGTCCGACTGATTGTTTGACTGATTGATCGCCCGATTATTGATTGATTAACTTCAGTAATCAATGCACTCTTACAGATATTTTTTTTTTTTATTTTAGAAAATTTCACTAAAACAAACAAATATTGTTTACAAATGTTTTTCCTATATTTTAGAAAAATTTCCCTAAATTTTAAGAAAAATTTCCCTAAATTTTAAGAAAAATTTCCCTAAATTTTAAGAAAAATTCCCTAAATTTTAGAAAAATGTCCCTAAATTTTTCTAAAATTAAGAAAAAAGTTTCCTTGAATTTAAGGCAAGAGATTATATAATCAAGACAAGCCACCATTAATACCGTTTTTATTTCCTCAAATTTAGGGCGTCTTAATTCTAGAAAAAATTACCCTTAACTTAAAAACAATTGTTCTAAATATAAAAAATTCACCTTTACCCTTTACATTCATAAAAAATCACACTTTTCGTCTTGTAAAATTCTATAAATCAAAGGTCTAAATATTTTTAAGATTAACATTATTTTATATTATATTTTTGTCGATATATCTTGGACTTTTTCAAAATTTTATTAAATATTTAAATCATAAAGAAACTAAGACCTTTTCCGAATTTTTTTAAATAATTAAGTCATAAAGAAACTATCTTTAAATCCATTAGGTATTTTTGTAAAGTCTTTTTTTTTTGAGTTATCAAATTGTTTACACTCAAGGTCGAACTTTAAACTATACCTATTAAAAAAAAATTTCATAATAAAATATTTCCAACTTTTTAACAAATTATTTCTCTCTGTGCATCTCAATTTGCAGGCACACTTCACTTCAGACAGTCGCGGGCAGCAGCAATGTGGCAGCCATGAGGCGGCGGCACTGCACTTGCTGCCAGCTGTTACTATGCCCGGCACCCACTTGTTGCAGGCACTCATGATGCAACACCAAGAGCAGCAACAACTACAAAACTTGCCACTCTGGCTAAACAAAACAACAAAAATAACAGCAACAACAGCAAGAAGAACAATACAACAACGAACTCGAGCCAAGTCTGTGGGCAAAAATCACCCATACGCCATGTGGGCGCGCGTCGATCGGAGGATGTTGCATGAACAACCAGGCGCCACAGTGGCCCATGGCCAAGGCCAAGGCTGAAGGCACTCACACACACGCGCGCACACACACACTCACAGACACACCGACACACATACGCACACGCATTGGAGCAACAAAAACAACAACAAATACTGGAAACATCAACAAAAGTTGAAGAATTCCGCTGAACTCGAACGAAACGAAACAAAAACAACGCAAAATGTCTGAGGTAAGTTAACAAGTGCAGTGAAAAAAATTAAATATAGATAAATTAATTAATTAAGTAAAAAATATTGTCTAAAAAAAATTTACAAAGATTTGCATTACATTATATAAAGATTTAAAAAAAATGATTTATTTCAATTATTTATTTTATTGAAATAAAATATAATATTTTTTCTCTCAGTATAACCATAAGCATGGAGGGCAGCTGGGGGCGTGGTTCCTTCATACTGTCTTTCCTCGCAGCACAGGCGGGCGTTAGCATTTCCATTTTTATTGAATTAAAATCGATTTTCAGTTTATTTTATCAAAAGACTTAAGAGCTTCAAACACATTAAAAGCAAAAAACCACACAAGAAGCTGTTAGTCGGTGGGGTGAGTGAGGTGTGCAAATGGGGTGCTGTATGTGTGCGCTTAAAGCCTCCTCTATAAACTTATAAACTTGACTAAAAGCGCCAGATTATTGGCCATAAATATAATGAGTAAATGCCAGGGAAAAGCCAAGAAACTTGTAGAAACATTATGTTGTAGCATTGAAATGTCTAAAATGTATCATTAATTTGGTTTAAAATTTTATTGTCTTATAACATTAGATCAGAGCAAGGCAGCAAATGTTGCATAAATTCATAAATCGATACATTTCGATATATTTTTAATTTTTTTGAAATGGTTTTTATTTTAAATTACACAGTTCTCAATTTGGCTTTAGCATTTATTTATATTTAATTATAATAAATAGATTAAATGTTTTTGTAATATTATACAGATGTTATCGATATTTATCGTAACATAAATATTCAATTTTTACGATAAACATATGCAATGAAATTCTTATTATCATCTAAGATACCAAGTTATATCCTATGAAAGTGGATTTATTTTTAGAACATGAACCTTAAGCCAAAATTCAAATTTAAAATGCTTATTCATAATTATCGATAATTTAAAATTCTAAAAATGTAGTCTACTTTTATATCGTTATAATTATATTCAAAAAAATGTAGTTACTTTTCATCAGTTAGGGTATTTTTAAGCATTTCAAAGCTGCGTTCCTTGGGTTTCCGTTTCCAGCCCATCACTTCCTGCTGGCCCGCATGAGCATTTGAATTTTGGGTCAGTGACGTTGTCGTCGCCGTCGCCGTCTTTGCTCCTCATGTTTATGTATGGATGGCGGGATGGCGGGACAGCGGGCTGCCTATATGGATTTATAGGGAGGGAGCATCGCGAGCAACAGGCACTAACGACTCAGCTCTCCGCCGAGCAGCTGTCGCCATAAACAAACACGGAGCGACGACGACGACGACGACGACGACGTTGACTACTCGCACACCGACATAAATATTGACCTAATTTGCACCTGTTTACAAATTCATTCGAGCCACTGCTGGAGCTCAGGCAGAACCGCTCCACCCACCTCTAGGAGCCGCCCCGCATCCTGGCCAGGACTTGTGCTTTTGGCGCATGATTTATGCAGCAAACGGAGCGCGACAGCCTCGACAGCGGCTCCATTGCAAACGCGAGCTCCTAAGTGGGTCGTCCGTGTCCACATCCACAGCCAAGTCGATCCCAACATGCCACATCATGTTGCTGCACGTCAAGAAAATATATGTCTTTCTTTCTGAAAACAGAGTTTCAAGTAATTTCGAAAAATATTAAAAAGAAATTAAATTAAATATTATTTTGAAAATATTTCGAATTTATTTTGATTTAAATTCTAAAATCCTTTGAATACTTTTTTAGTAACTTTCTTTTCTCTCTGTTTGACTTTTCGGTCAGATTGCTGGTTGGCATGTTATTAGGGAGGAAATTTGCATTTCCCATTCTAAAAGGAAAAAGTTGTTGTGCGAAGCAGCAGCACATTTGCAAATGCAAAATTCAATGTTATTCGGCTTCGCTGGCTTACGTGGCGTATGCTTGATCTGTGAGTTTTTGAGGGATGGCAGGGCAAGAGTCCTCCAAAAGCGTAAAGAGTATAGAAAAATTTGCTAAACTAAGGGGAAGATAATAGATAATATTTCCTAAGAAACATAAGTCAGTAATTTTTTGGTAATTTTATTGGGGAACAAGATTATAAAACTCAAATAATTCCCTGATTTTATGGGAAATATTTTGAAAATTCAAGATTATATTACAAGAAATCTTTCACTTAAAGACTTTATTCCCAATTAAATTACATTTGAATATAAAGAGATTAATTTGCAAAAGGCACTCCTCCAAAGGCAAAGCCGTGACAATCGTTTACCGGGAAGGGGAAAGGCAATTGGTGCTTCACATTAATCCCGGAGTCTGGCATTGAGATACTTTAGTTTGCCGGATTAGGAGCACTCGAAACGCGACTCAATCACGGGACTTAATGAGTGCCTCGGTCATTTGCCTCAATTGGCTAATGAATAATGATGATAATGAATAATGCTGATGATGATGATGATGATGGAGATGATGGAGATGATGGAGATGGTGGAGATGATGGTGTCTGGCAATTAGGCCGATTAGCCATCAATTTGTCCTTGCCATTGAATTATCCTTGATTCAGGGATGTACAGGGATGTGTCGATAACTGTTTATGCCAAATTTATTTAATATTATTTTTATTAATATTAAAAATTATTTTTTTCATATATATTTATATAAATAATAATTTACATTAAAAATATACCAATAAATTATAATATATAAACGTTTTTTTTTTTACTTTTAAGAAAATAATAATCAAACAGAATATATATACAAAAAACTTTAAATTTGGTTAAAAATTTCTTAAAAAACCCCTTATACATTTTTCTACAAAAAAAAAAACGTTAAACCATTAATTTCGATTTACAAATCGGTACTTAATTGAAGCAATTATTTGTTTATAAACTGATAATACAATATTTGATATTAGAAAACATATTTTATTTAATTTTATTTTCATTACTTTGTATAATTCAATTACTTTTTTAAAATATCGATATCATTATCATAGTTATTGCCAACTATCGATTCCTGAAATTGTGTTGTATTCTTATTTTTTATGTTTATTTTCCTTCTCTCCATCAATCTTAAGGTGAATCTCAAAGAAAAAGATTTCAATTTTGCAAACTCTTCAAAAATATGAATATTTCTAAAATATCGATCTAAATTTTCTAATTTATCGTCTTTAATCGATACCATAAATAATAATATTTCTCGTTTTTCGATTGTGTATTTTACTTCCTATCATATTACTCATATATAGGTACTATATCGATATTTTATATATTTTATTTTCCGCTCTCCATCGATATCCGCGATAGTTGTAGCTACCCGTTACTCCCCCGCAGATCTGCATCATCGTCGCTGGTGGTGTCTTTGACAGCTGGAAATCTGTTGTTGTCCGGACATTGATTTCCCCTTGATTGATGCGTTTTTAATGAAGGCGACGCCAGGTGCCGCGAATCATTAGTACGATTTTTGCCACTGTCTCTGTCGTTTCTCTATTATTATTTTTATTTTTTTTTTTTTTACTTGTTCCTATATATCTTTTGGCTCCCCTCAGCCATTGTTTGGCTGGCCACGAGCCTTGATCCGCAATAAACTAAATGAAAAATAAATAGTCAATAACAATGGAGGGGTTCCTTCTTTGGGGGGGAGGGGGACCCACCTCCGACCAGAAGGAGAAGAAAGTGTCGCAATGTCGTGGCCTGAAATTGACACAGCACTAAAGTTACGACGAGCAAACAAAAGTGGCCAACAAGCCGCTGCGGGGCAGGTTCCAAATAGGGGAAGAGGCAAAGGCAAAAAGTAAGGGAAAAGTGAGAGAAAAGTAAGGGAAAAACCAAGAGAAAAGTTAGGGGAAAAAGTGGGCAACAGGACAACAGGACAACTGGTCAACTGGCAAACAAATGACGCTACACGTGAGCCATGTACACGAACATAACAACACAACTGTGAGGGCTATGAGGGACACATGAATATATGCAGTGTACAAGTATACAAAGTCCCAGCCATGAAAAATGTTGTAATCACAAGCTATGCAAAAAGGGACACAAAAAAAAAGTACAACAAAAAGAACAAAAAAAAAACTAAACAACAGCAGAGCAACATGTTACAACAAGAACGGACAAGTTGTGTTTGTCATTTTCTATTTGCTTCGAAAAGGAAACGAAAATGAATATAAATACAGTCAATTAAATATATATCTAGACATGTATATCTATAAAGATATATCTAAATAAATAGATTAGGGCAATAGAAAATAAGACACTCAAAAATATAATACCAAAAGGACAGCAATAGCTGTCAAACTTTGGAAACTTTGTCCTAATAAATAGATCAATCGCCTGTAGGACAAGTGGCATTAGCCAGTCTCTCATTCTCTCCAATTCCCTCTCTATATCTCTCTTTCTATATATAAATGTTTATCTATATCTCTCGCTCTCCCTCTATGTCCCTCTTTGTGGTAATTTCCAATCGAATCAGCAAGGATAATGTCCCGCCAAAGACCACAAGCTCTGTATAATCTCTCTCATTCTGTCTGGGTTTGGGGTTCTTGTCTGGGTTTTGTTGGTGGCAAGGTCGTAATGAGCCTTGGCCCACCGCCATCCTCACCTTCTTGTCACCCCTGACCTCTGACCGCCCAAAATGCCTAATCGTCGAACCTTCCTTTGGAGCGTGCGGAGGCCATTGGCCTGCCCATAAAGTTCCTCTCTTTCCTCTGAAAGTCGATTTTTGTTTTGGTTTCACATTAAATAACTAAATAATGTGGGTTTTTTAGGATAGAGTTTGGTTTTGTTATATAATTTATATTTTTTTATTATATAAATTATATTTTTTACTTAATTTGTGGAAAAGTTTTGAAAATATTTATTTTATAAATACTTTTCCCTTAGATTTGGCATCGATCTTTATCTCAAATATTATTTTTAAGTTTGTTTTTATATATAAATATTTTTTTTTATTATAAAATTATACTTTTTACTTAATTTGTGGAAAAGTTTTGAAAATATATATTTTATAAATACTTTTCCCTTAGATTTTGCATCGATCTTTATCTCAAATATTTTTTCTTGTTTTTAATGATAAAGTTTACATTTTGAAAAGCTAAAAGTTAAAATTTATTTAATATTTATACACTTTATTATAAGTTAAAAGCTTAAGGTATATTTCTCAAGCTTTAGCTATATTAATTTATTTAATATTTATATACTTTATTCAATAATTTTATTTTAATTTATGCACTTGACTGTTCCCTATATTTCTGCTCCTATTAATCACATAAAATTAGGTTTAATTTGGTGATAAAGGACACATTGTGGCCCCATAAATATCATCATACTTACACTTTGTGCGACTTTTACTCTTTGTGAATGTCCTGGCGTGTCCTGGGTGTGTGTGAAGAGGAATTTTCCGCTGCACAAGACACCTGTGCTGTTGCCCTGCCAAATTCTGCCATCCTGTGCCATCCTGCCATCCTCCCGGATCCTTCCGCATCATTATGAAGCGAAGGCGGATGGCGGATGGCGGCGCCTTCGCAGCTGTCGAAATTAACATAAAACATTTATGGGAATGTCGCCGAGTCGCGGGCAGGACTAAGCCGCTTGTATCCTCTCGATTTGCATGCATTTGCATATAGAGAGAGAGAGAGAGAGAGCAAGCGGGTCAGGACATCCATGGGAATGGGTTGTCAAGTGTCCTGGACGCTTGAGCTGTCATCGTCGTCGTCGTTGTCGTCGCGTTGAGGCGCGTTTATCTGTGCGTATGCAGAAAGTTTTCCAATTAAAAGTTTCGCCCAGGTCCAAAAGTCTGCTTCTCCTCCGCCCCCCTCGGTTCACCTCGTAGTTCCGCCTCTTCGGGCGCACCTCTTGCCCCTCCTCCCCCGCCACCTTTGGCGACAATTAAGCCGCATAATGAGCTATAAACTTCGAGGCGACAAGGAGACGACGAGTCCTGTTCAAAATGCGCACATATGGCGAGCGAATAAATACGCATACGCCAGGTGGGACAGCTGGCCGACGACAGCTTTTAAGCGGTTTTTTTTGGCCTAAAATTCAAGACCATTTGGGGGGTTTTTCAATCGTTAAATGTAGTTTTTTTTTAAATAAATTGGACTTATTGATACAGGATAAATATTCTTTTAGCATTATTAACTCATTTTTAATTTTTAAAATTTATTATTTTAAAGTTTGAAAATTTTTTAACTAAAAAAGTACATTTTTAGCCGGTATTTATTTTATTTTAACTTTGTTAGCTCTTTTTACTGTTTTTTCAAGCAATAAATAAAATATTTAGATATTAATTTAAGTAAAAAAACAAATTTTTAACCTTGGATTTAGCCGGTATTTATTTTATTTTAGCATTGTTTCCAATTATTATCGTTTTAAATAAATTAGTGTTATATTTTGATATTTTTTTAATAAAACAAATTAATTTTAAGGCTTGAAATTGACTAAAAAGAATTTCCTTTTTATGTTTGATTATTAATAGAAATAAGAAAAGTGCATTTAGGCCTAGAACAAGGCCGGAAATAATTTTCTCTTAGTTTGTTATACCCTTGCAGGGTATTATAATTTTAGTCAGAAGCTTGCAACGTAGTGAAGGAGTCATTTCCGATCCTATAAATCATATATATTATTGATCAGCATAAACAGCCGAGTCGATCTAGCTTTGTCTGGTTGGAAAATAAAATTTCAAAATTTTTTCGAAATTGTTATCGAAATTTTACATAATTAAAATAGTCAAAAATTAGGAAAAAATTTAATTTAAAAATAAAATGAAATAGAGTATGCGGCCTTATTAAATTTCAAAATTTTTTCAAAATTTTTATCGAAATTTTACATAATTAAAATAGTCAAAAATTAGGAAAAAATTTAATTTAAAAATAAAATGAAATAGAGTATGCGGCCTTATTAACCTTATAATAACTAACTCAGAACAGTTTTCCGAATTCAAATTAATGTATTTTTGGCTTAGTTATTATATTTTTAACCTTTAATTTTTCTTTTAACTCTTTTAATGTCAAGAAATTAATATTTGAGATTTACTTGCAACTCAAAACCCCCTTGAAATTATTTGATTTACCCTGAAACCCCCGCTGCCTGTAAGCTTAAGCACAGAGCTACTTTTGTTGTCGAATTTGGAGCGTGACAGGTGCCGGGAATTGTCCGGAATAAGGCAAACAATTGTCGAAAAAAAATGATTACTGCCGCCTCATTTGGCTTTGGCACCTTTGACAGATTGCCCTGCATTGTTCGTGTGGCCCACCTTTGGCATTTTGGCTCCCGAAAAGGAGACTCTTTCTCAAAAGAATTTCATAATCAGGAGCAGGAGCAGAAAGGCGATAAAAATAACCTGAAGAGTGGGCGGCGAATAGAGGTGGCATTACGTCAGCCGCCTCTGCAACCTATGGGGGGGAAAAATGAGGGTGGCATATGGCCTGCAGCTGCCACTTGCCGGGGATTTGTCGAATGTCATTTGCAAAATGCGACCAGCGAAAGGAATGCCAAGTGTTTGTGCGAGTGTGCGTGTGTTTTTGTGTGTGTGCGTGGCCCCCAGGATCATCCTCCATCATGGACGCACCAACAGTTGCCAGGACAACGTCCAGTAATCCTTTCAAAAGCTTGAGTCTTTTGTAAGCCAAAGAAAATTCATTCAATCGTCATATGCTATATGCCTTGCTTTAAAAAAAAGCAAATATCTATAAAATATATAATAGAAATAAATTTAAAAAATATATATATCAAATGAATAAAACAAATATTAAATATATTTTGTGTAAATATTACACAAAATTTCATTTCGAAGAATAAAATTCAACGAAAAAATAAAATTCAATTTATAATATTTTATTACAAAATATTACAAAAATAATGGAAAAAGGAAAAATACAAAATTAGATTTACAAATTTCTATTATTAACATAAAATACTGCATACAAAATATTTTAGATTAATAAATAAATACAAAAAATATAACAAATAAATTTTATAAAAAATAATTTAAACAATAAATATTACAAATATTAAAAATAATATTATTATAAATTACCATAAACAAATAATAAAGAGATATATATTTACAATAAATGAAAAAAATAAAACAATAAATAAAATATTATAAAAATATTAAAAAGATATATATTAAATAAATATAACAAATTAATATTAAAAAAAAACACATGTAAAGAAATATCATAAAAATATTAAAAAAAATATATATTAAATAAATATAACAAATTAATATTAAAAACAAATTATGTAAAAAAATATTTCAAATAAGTAACAAAATAAAAAATATAACAAATAAATATTATAAATTAATACAACCAATAAATATTGCAAATTAATATTCTAAATTAACATAACAACCAAATATTATAGAGATATATATAACATAAAAATATTAAAAAATATATATATACATTCCAAAAAAAATATATTACATAAATAAAAAAAAAACTTAATATTAAAAATAAAAAATCCTGAAAAAAAATATTTCAAATTCATAAAAAAAAATAAAGAATAAATATTTAGCAAAATTTAGTTTTGAAAAAAATAGACCATAAAAAAATCACATATAAATATAACAAATAAATATTTTACATTAATATAACCAATAAATATAACAAATAAATGTTTAAAATAAATATAGCAAATATTTATTTTAAATAAATTTTACAAAAAAAAAAATAAAAGAAATAGATATAACAAACTATATAACAAATAAATATAATATAATATATAAATATATATAAAAGTATTTATAATATATAATATTTGTTATATTACAAATAAATATATCAAATAAATAATACAAATGAATATTTCATATAAATAAATAATTTATAATATATAATATTTATTATATTATAAATAAATATATCAAATAAATAATACAAATTAATATTTCAAAAAATATCGCACAAATACATCTTACTCTTTGCTAATCTAAGCTCTTGTAAATATACATATAAACCTTTTCCCGCCACAAAAAAAATTCAATTTAGAATGTGTCGAAGGCGCTTCCTTCGGGAACATAAACCTCAATCTGGGTTATCCCCATTTGAGGGCTTTCGGCGATTTGCCAGCAGATAGAACGCCCAGGCATCCGCATCCGCACGGCCTTATCATAAATTTCAAGCACGCAGCAAATAAATCCAATTAAATTAGCAACAATCTCAAGTGGCCGAGGGAGGATCTGCTTCGAGTCCTGCTGCTGCTGCTGCTCTTCCTGTCCGGCCTGCTGCTGGTCCTATTACACTGTCCGAGTAACATTATTTTCAATTTGCCTTTTGCGGTTTCCCCCTCCTAAAGGAAGGCGTCCTGCCACTCCTTGGCCATTCATCCATCCATCTTCACAGGACTTCTCATCTGACCACTGGCCAGCATCTCGGTTTTTTTTTTATGGGGTTTCCTTTGACTTTATCTGATGGTCTCCTTGTACAGAGGAGCTTCGCAAATTGATATGATTTTTGTGTTTATTTTGAAGGAGAAATTAAGTATCTTAATTTATATTTAAGAATATATTTTCCATAGAAATTATTAAATTTTAAATTTTTAAATTAGAAATAAAATATATTTGCTAAAAGGAACCATCTTAGTGAGTAATTTCTGTCCTGTCCTGCTGAGTCCTGCTGTGGAATTTCAACTGTTTCCCTCTCTGACTGATATGTATATTTTCTTGTATTTATTTGTATTTGACTTTTTATGCCCTTCAATAGAAAATTAGTTTGTTTGTTTGCTAAAACATTTTCCCTGCAGTTGCCATTAGTTGCGTTTTGTAATTTAATGAAGAGAAAAAGCTACAAGACTGAAATCATGGCTGGTGGTTTATTTTTATGACCGACACAGCCTGCAAAATTGAAAGCAAAATCGAAATCAAAATCAAAATCAAGAGAGGAGTCCGAAAATCAATTGAAATTATCAGCAGCTGGCCCTAGAGTTAAGGCAGCTGGCCGAAAAAACCCAAGGCTAAGAACCAATATGGAATGCCAGCTGGTGAATGCAAATTATAGAGGTTATATTTATTAAGTTAAAGGTTTAAATGCAGCTGAAAAATATAGGGGAAATGTATAGGAAAAACTAGAGATTTAAGGGTTATATTTTAAACTAAATCAAAGTATTAAATTAAGGGGTTAAATGCAGCTGAAAAATATAGGGGAAATATGTTGGAAAAACTAAGGATTTTAGGGTTATATTTTAACAAATTAAAAAAAAAAAAGAGTTGAGGAAATAAATTATAAGAACTATTAAATTAAAGTCTTATACGCAGCTGAAAAAAATAAGGAAAATTTATGGGAAAACCTAACGATTTTAGATTTATATTTTAATAAAATAAAAAAGAGTTGAGAAAATAAATTATAAGAACTATAAAATTAAATTATTAAATGCAGCTGAAAAAAAAAAATGGGGGAAATATATAGGAAAACCTAGCGATTTAAGGTTTATATTTTAAGAAAATGAAAAAGAGTTGGGAAAATAAATTATAAGAAGTATTAAATTAAAGGTTTAAGTGCAGCTTAAAAATAAGAAAATATAAAAGAAAAATAAGGCATTTTAAGGGTTATATTTTAAACAAAATGAAAAAGAGTTGAGACAATAATTTATAGGAAGTATTAAATATTAATAAAGGATTTAAGTGCAGCTGAAAATATAGGGAAAAATATAGGAAAAACCTAGCAATTTAACAAAATGAAAAAAGGAGTTGAACAAATAAATTATAAGAATATAAATTATACAAATTGTAGAGCTGGAATAATATTTAGAAAATTCCTATGGGATAACACTTTCCTGGACGTTAGAAAGTGTGATGTCCGCATTCCAAGGCAGGAAGCTATTTCCTGCTTCCGCTCCTGCTCCTGCTCCTGCTTCTTTTCCTGCTCCTGCTTCTAGTCCTTCTCCCTCTCCTTCTCCTACTCTTAAGCCTGCACCTCCCTGCTGCCACTTCATCCGCATGTCTGAGATGCCTGCTGGCGACGACGACGACGACCTTTGGGCAATCAATTAACTTCTGCGGCACGCAATCTCCTCGAGTCTGTGGTGATGACTGTTGGTCCTCCTGGTGGCCCCATCTCTCCAGCTCTGCTGCTGCTGGTTGTTGCCTCATTAGAGCCGCAGGAGAACTCCTGCATTCCGATTGTTTACTCCTCTCCCCTGCCCCCCGCCCAGACTTGGCCCACGTTGCGGCTACGTGACAAACTTGGCACGACAACAAGTCCCCCTGAAATTTTTATTTTTCTTTTCTTTTCTTTTTTTTGTTGTATTATTATTATTATTTTGAAGCCACTGAATGTGAGCTAAGCCAGCGATTTAATAGAATTTAAGCAGCATTTGGGCAACGCTCTAGAGGGGGGCAGAGGAGAGGAGAGGCCGAAGGTGAGGGGACAGAGACCTTTTTTGCCACATAAATCTGTCAGGGCGAGAGCAATTCTCATAAAATAATAATGCCAGCAGCGAGAACGAGTGCGAATGCGAGTGCGAGTGCACGGTTCACGAAAAAGGTTTGATTTTGGAATAATTTTAAACATAAAAAATAAATTCTGCATTTTGGCAAAGTTAAAATTTAGGCAAGGTAATTTTTTAATATTACAAACTATAGAAAAAATAGATCTTGAAATATTGAGAGCTTTTAGGAGATTATTTAATACCTTAAATATTTAAGCTATTAAACAAACTCATAAAATCAGAGAAGATCTTTCTATTTCAATTTTTGTTTAAGTTAATGAAACATATTTAAAATATATCCTTTGCTTGTAAACTACATAACTAAAACTTCTGTAAATTATAATAATCTTTTCGGTTGAAACTAAAAATTTTCTTGGGTTTTAATATATTTTAATTTGGCATTGATTTTATTTAAAATATTTTCATCAGCAGTTTTTATTTTAATTTAAATGTATATACTTGGATATAAAATATTTTTAAAGGTTATTTATTTTCAATATTTTACTTTATTTGTTAATAAAATATTAAAGACTCGAGGTCTAGACTGTTGAATTTAAATTTTTGGTTTTCACTAAAATTTATAGGGTATTTTAATGTATTCACTTAAAAATAAATAAATAAAAAATAAAATAAATAAAAATAATAAAATAAATATATTTTCTTCAAAATATATAAAAGCAACAATTGCTTTATTTTTATTTTATGTTTAGAAGATTAATATATTAATTTTAAAATATATGCAAGCTTGAGATCTGGACTGTTAAATACAAAATACAAAATACTTGTGTAAATTAGGAATAATTATTTTTTAGCTACATTTTTCACTTTTTTAATAATACTTAAATATAAGATTTAGGAACATTTTTAAAATATGTTTAAAAAATACACATTTTTTGTTTACTATTATTTTTATTGATATAATATAATATTAAAATATTAATGGCTCAAGTATATGCAAACAAAATTGGAGGCATAGCTTTTATTGTAAGATTTCTGAATATTTTTTTTATTTGCCTTAAAAAAGGATCATAATTTTTAATATTATACTATATTTTAATTTTTTATAACAATATTTCCCTTTAAAATGCCCCAATTTAATTTTTAAAAATTTCAAACTATGACTTATTTTCACACCAATTTCTCGCTGTGCACCTAAAGGCGAGCAGGTAAATGCTGCAGCGATAAAAACGCGATAAAGTCATTCAGAGTGTTTAACCGGCAGGGCGTCCGAGGGGTTAAGAGGGCCTTGGCGGGGGGAGGATCATCATCTCGCGAGGTGGTGGGTGGGTGGGTGGGTGGTACGGCGGGTAATGGGGTTTGGTTGTCGGGGGAAAAAAGGCAAAA
>VNJU01006810.1:0-30086 GCA_008042675.1 Drosophila seguyi | reverse complement strand
GGGGGGGGGGGGGGGGGGGGGGGGGGGGTGGTACGGCGGGTAATGGTGTTTGGTTGTCGGGCAAACAAAGTCAAAATTTTCCACATTGAAAAAAAAAGGAAAACGAGCGCCACTTTGCTCTGTCTCTCTCTCTCTTTTTTTTTGTAACAATTTTTTTGTGTTTGCCCGACAGTGTCATAAATTTGTTGATGTTTGCCTAACACTGAGGGGGGGAGTGGCAGGTGGCAATGGCACAGGTGAGGCGGCAACCAGGGGCGCAAGGTCGCCGGGCAGTCGCCAAGCGAAGCTGAAAATTGAAATGGAAAATGAATTATGAAAAATGGGCAATCGCAGTCAGTGAATGCGTTTTCGATTCGAATCGAGTCGCACGAGAGAGCGGCGAGTGAGTGACGTGAACACGGATCGAGTGCGAAGTGCCGGCGACGATGCATTATGGCATTAACGCATTAGCTCATCGGGCGGACAGGTATAATTCAGGTGTAATTCAGACATGTGCATTGTCCGGGAGACATTAATTATATGGCATTTACTGTGGAACTTTAAAAGAAAACTGTAAAGGTAATAAAGTCAGGAAATTATGCTTCTACCTGTATATATTTAATAATAATAATTACAGTGATAAATATATATAATATACATAATTGTAAGGCATAATTAATAGCAAAATAAACTTGGTTATAGAGGCCAGCATATTCTGTCTAATGTCATATGTCCCCACACAGATAATATTTCTATTTCCACTCTCATTTAAATCTTGTTCTTTTCTCTGTTCTTGCTGCTCTTTTCCATTATTCCCTCTTAGTTAACCCCTCTTCTGAAATCCCTGGCAATTCAAATATTTGGCTAGCTTTGACGAGCTCAGTAATTTCATTATCAGACATCGCATCGTCTATCCCGCACACAAAGAAGCATAAATTAAGTTGCATTTGTGTGTGGATTTGCAGAGAAAGAAACAAATTATACTTAAGTCCTTGAACAAAGCCGTGAAAAAATTTTATTTTAAGTTTAGACTACTTGAAAATGGATCAAAACGAAGCTAAGCTGTAATTGGAGGTTACTTAGAGTAAAGAAATGTGAAAATGTGGCACTTACCAACACTACTTGACTGTAGTTAACTCTTTCCGGCACTGCTTGACGCTGATGCACATTGATTTATTTTCTTCTTAACGTTTTCTTTTATTAAATTTCATAAAATTTATTGTTAACTTTTGCTGTGTTTTTTTTTTTATTTTAAATATATTTTGTATTTACACGTGTCATATATTTATAATTTTACAGCACTTACCTTGCTTGACGCTGAACAACAAGCACTTTAAAGCACTGCAACAACATTTTCTAACACTGCTTGACGTTGTTAAACCCTTTCCAACCCTGCATTTGTTCAACTCTTTTCAGCACTGCTTTAAGCACTGCTTAACTGATTTTAAATTTTATTTTTACGGTTTCTCTTTAAAGAAATTCATTACTCAACATTAGCCAACACTTTACCACACTGATTGACTCTCAATAAGAAACACTTTCAAACACTGCCGATGCTTAAAAGCACTTTCCAGCACTGCTTGATGATGAAGAACATTTTCATTCTTCTTTTCTCTTACTTCCCTTTTTTCTCAGAGTGTATTCAATTTTTTTTCCCCCTTATATTTTCTTGTGTCATATTGTGGCCCAGCAGCCAGCTCCAAGTGGGTGATCTTATCGCTTATCTCAGTCAACAGCAGTTCGCCGTCTGTCTGCCTCTGTCTCTGCTCGTCAATTTGCCTGCTTGAAGAGGGGAATGAAGAGGGGAATAAAGATGAAAGGGAAGCTGGAGAGGGAAGCTTGAAAGGGGAGCTGGAAACGGAGGAAGCTTCTCCCCCGTCCGTCACCTTGTCCATCCATCTGGCAGCCGTGTCATATGCTTTTTGGTCATGGCGCTGATAAGGTGGCCGACGCTGTCACCACTTTTGTGTCCAGACGCCTTCAGTTGAGAGACGTCATTCCGCTGGGCGGGTGATGCAGCAGCAGGAGTGGCATATGCTTGACACAAAAGTGGTTTAATCCAGGGAAAACCAGTTAACAGCGGTGTTTTGGTAGAAGAGACACGAATACATAGAGCTTACTTTCATATGGGAAGCTTAAAAGGTTGGAGGAAATTATTTTTAAGAAGAAAGATAATGATCTAAGACAAACTTAAGTAATTAATTATATAAATGTATTGATAGATTTTATATTGTTTATATATTAACAGAATTTATAATCTATTTTATGAAGATATCCACCTGAAGAAGGTTCTTACCCTAAGATCTAGGTCTCAGTTGTACTTAAATCTTTTTATATAGACTCGGTTTTAAACCTCATTTAAATTCTCCATAAATTTTGTACACTTTTTTCAACTCATAATTATTTGTTTAAAATTTATAACATTACTCTTCGAGGGTAATAGGTCACCATTACTACTTGGCCAGCATAATCCTCCTTCCTATTTGCCTGCATTTCCCCTTCAAGCTGCATAGACTTGATAACGCCCAGCAAAAGGGATTAAATTAGTATGGAAACCAAGCATCCATCCAAGCTCCCCATTTAAATTTGCATCTTAAGCCTCAGTTATGACGCTTCAGTTAAGCGTGGAGTCAACTTGATATATTTAAATACATAAACAAGTTATAAATATCAAGTGTGAGCAGTAATAAGATTTAAAATATTATAAATATTTAGCCATCAGTTTTCATAACAGGATTCAGTCAAAGCTTTCGATAATGTTTGTTGTCGTCTCTGGCGAGTCCGGCGAGTCCTGCTGCAGGCTGGGCGACACTGGTCGCACCCTGCGTGCCTCATTCAGGGCATTGCAGGCGGCACACCAGAATGAGGCATACTCGTACTCCTCCTTGGGCAGCATTCCGTTGTGGGTATAGCACTCCTTGCAGATCATCCCATAACGATTATGTGGGCCATCACCCACAATGAAGTCCATGAGGCGACCCACGGCGCCACGCGAACGATCATCAATAATGGGAAAGGGGGTGCGGAGACGTACCTGCTGCTGCACAACGTTCAAGGGTTGCACGGTGCGAGCTGGTGGCAAGGCCACCACTTGTTGGACAACTGGTTCCACGCCGATCAAGGGTTGATTTTGAACCTCCAACTCTCCTCCAATGGATGCTGCTGCTGCCGCTGCCGCCTCTGTCTTGATTTCCTTTTTCCCATCGAAGCGCTCCAAGATATTGAGAGCCACCTTGTAGGTCTCCTGGCACATGACCTGCTCCAACAGTATGCGCTTCTCCTCCTTCAGCTTGGACAGCTTGTCGCCGTTCATGTTCAGCTTAACCTCAAAGTACCACACCAGCAGGCGGCTCAGCAGGACGATCAGGATGGGAGCAAGGAGCAGCGGCACCAGGCACACCACGCCCTCCTGCACCGACGACGGGTAGTAGAAGAAGTACCCAAGGCCCAGGCCCACAGCATACAGGCCGAAGGCGCAGCCCACAAAGTTGGTAACCAGACGACGCTTCCGCTTCTGCGTGCGCGTAATGTGCACCTCCAGGGCCTGGATCTGGGTCTGCAGGGCCTCCAGCACTTCCTCGGTGGACTTTTCCTTCTGGAACTTGGACAGCACGAAACCCATTTTGTACAAATTGACTAGAAATTACTCGACAATTTTTGTTTGCTTTCAAAAACCTTCGATAAAAGCAGGTCTGCTTTCCCAGTTCCTACCGGTTATCGTTCGATATCGTAGTTAACCTAAAGTTTTTTGACGTTTAACTATCGGAATGTTGTAAATTTTTAAATGTGAATTCAAGTTGAAACAGCTGTTTAAGCAGCTTTTCACACACACAACAGGGCTGCCATATTTTTCCTACAGGTTTAATTTCAGGGTTTAAATTACATTTCTACTGTGTTTTGATCATTTAAATAATTAAATTTGATAGAATTATTTATGATTAGACATTTTTGGAGCTCCTGTAAGGTTATTAATAAATTCTTTTATATTTTAAAACTATTTCTAAATGGTTGTTGTGTTTCGCCAACAGTATGGCAGCCTTGGCGATATTTTTTTTAGCGATAAACTTTTGTTAACTTATCGAAGTTTTCCAACGGAAATGTTTTTTTTATTAATTTTTTTTTTTAAATTAAATACATGCCAGTATGATCTTGTGATGGTGTGAAATAAACAATAATAACTACGTTAACTAGATTTTCCCTTATTAAATAAGTTTTAAATTGATATACAAAAATAGGCATTTACTTTTCATTTCCGACAAACCAGTGTGCCCGTTTTTAAAAATGGCAAAAATCCTACAAAATACAGAACGGGAGTACTGTACATTTTTAGGAAAGCACTAATTAAAGCAGACCTAGTAATATATATTCCTCCTTTGTTATACCGATTACCTGATATCCAAAATAATCATGATGCTGATTTCATGATGCACTCGCCCTCATCTTTGTTGCCGCAACAAAGCAGTATCCATTTCCTTTGGATTGACGCACAACATGGCGTACGCTTCATATTGCCCCAGAGCCTCAGCCTGACGGCAAATGTAATGCGAATCTTGTAATTCAATTTTGAGGCAACAATAAATGCACACACAGGGCCTTAGAATTTGTAATACATAAACTAGGGAATATATATACTATAGAAAATATTTCTTACAAGAAATACTATACATTTTTGCTGGCAAGAAATAGTTACAAAAATTTGAATTAAATTATATTTGCCACAAAGATCTCTTCTTACTTTTCCCTACAATATTTTTAATGACTTTCTTTGGTTTCTCTTTGGTTTGATGTATATGTTTTTTGTGGGTTTTCAAGCTCGATTTAGCGCCCTCTTTGGTGGTTCTCATCACGAAAATACACACACACAATGCAGAAATTGTCTCCATTAGATTGCCTGTCAGTTGGCCAAGGGATCCATGTGAATGCATTTGCGTGTTTCTGTCGAGCAAAAGGGGGCTTGCGCTTGCACACCCCATTCTCTCACATTTTCCATTACCTATTTTCCCATTTTCCCCTCCATTTTCCCTTGAAGCTAAATTTCGTGCCATGTTCCATTTTAATCGTAGAAACTCGAGCGCATCACACAAATATCAAATGCAGGAGCAGGAGCACAAGGCACAAGGCTTTGCCACACACATATCCTGGCAAATAATATTATATATGTTTGTATGTATTTAAAGGACCCTGCCGGTTAGAGTATATGCGTGTTCATCCCTTTGGGACATGTGTTTTTTGCGGCGCTAATTGAAAGCTGAATTTTCAACGCCATTTAGCACTTAAAATAATGGACAGGCAATGGCAGGGATGCCAAAAAAAAAGATGATGGAATTATGTTTACTTGCATATAAAAAATGTATAGTGAAGAGGAATAGCCTAAAGGATAGAAAAAAATTTATAGTGAACAAGAATAGCCTAAGGGATATACAGAGTAAAAATAAATAGCTTGAAATTTATATTAAAAGAGATTTTGTAAAGTTTAAAAAAATCTTTAAATGCCTAGATTAGTATAAATATTTTTTTCTTTTCATAAATATTATATTTCATATTTTATATATTATATATATTAGTTTTTTTAATAAAATATAGTATATATTTTCAGCTAGTATTTTTAATTTAAATTGTTTAATCTTCTTAACTTTTTCCTTATTTCTTAACCTTTTCCAAAATATTATTTCCAAATTCATTTTGTAAATAATTTTGAGTGCTCTTCTTTTCATAAATATTATATTCCATAATTTATATATTATATATAATATATTTTTTTTAATAAAATATTTTATTAAAAAAAATATAATATATATTTTCAGTTAGTATTGTTTTTAGTATAAATAAATTTTCTTCAATAATCTTCTTAACTTCTTCCTTATTTTTTAATCTCTTTCAAAATATTATTTCCAAATTAATTTCTTTATATTTTTAAATACTCCTTTGAAAGAGTATTTCCTGTTCTATATAAATTTGAACTATTTTGAGTGCCAATGCCTGTCACTAATAACTTGTCACTTTCCCCATTTGATGTTGAAAAGGTGCGCGAAATATGCATCAAGTCTAGAAAGAAAAACTCTATTGAAAAAGATGGCAAAACAAAAAGTAAAAAAAAGGCAGCACAACAATGTAAGGCAGCTGAGACACAGTCATCTCTAGCTTTCTAGGAAAAACTAGGGAAAAACTCGCGGCGAAAATCAGGGGACGCTCAAAGTCAAAGAGGAAAAGTGCAACGGAAAGAGCACCGCTTCGTGTGCGGCGGAGCGTGAAACGGCGGAAGTGCTCTTGACTTTAGAGCGGAAATGCCATAATCTCATGCCAAGTCATCAGCTGCGTGTGTACACATTGAGCTCCGGGTTTCCTTCTTTTTATTTTCAATAAATTCCATCTATTTATATATATATATATATGTATTAGTATATGTCTATGTATATGTCTGTATATGTATATAGGTTGTAGGATACTCCTTCGTCCTTTATAATTCGCTTCATTGCAACCAATTACAATCTGAACACTTTCCGTTACCTACTTGGGCTTTCCCTCTGGAAAATACACCTTGAGTAGGCACGGAGCTTAGTTTAAGGTGTTGAGAGGGTTTTAAAATATTATTAAAAAATATAAATGTTAAATATTAATTTATTTGAGATGAAAATAACAAGTTTACAGTTTAATTTGCATATTTTAAGGGTGCTCTGAGAGGTCTTATCCATAATTATATCAAAATAAAATGATCGAAAGTGGCTGCTTAAAAAATACAAAAATTATAATTCTAGTTAATTGTTCTCTTAAAAATGTATACATATTTCCCCTTAAAAGAAATTTTTATTATTTATATTTTATATTAATATATATAAATATATATTTCTATATATATTGTTTTATATATTTTTATAAATATTTTATATTTATTTTCATAATTTCTTACCATATTTATAAAGCTAAATTAACTTAACTTCCAAGTCTTCATGGAAATGCCTTTAAATTAATTTTCCAACCATTTTATAAATTAAAAAAAAATTCTTTAAGACCCTCCCTGATACCCCAGAATATTCCCTAATTTTTTAATACTTCTTCAACATTTCCTAGGGTGTTTAACAGTTGAGACATAGACTTAACTTACACGATAACTGGTATCTATGCATATGTACATACGTGGCAGTGGAAAACCTCCGCGATTCCGATTGAGAGCACCCTTGAGGACGCGATTTGCGAGGTTTCTGAGACACAGAGAGTGGTGCTGGGAGGAGGGGTGGAGCCCATGATGATTGCCCCGATGATGATTTGGCCTCCATCAAACCCCCTCTCTTGGCTGGCACTGGCACTGGCACTGCTCATTATCCTTGGCAATGTCTTTTTAAATTGATTTTTTGCCCTCGGCACACACAACGACACACAGACAGAGTAATTGTCGGTGCCTGGGATATATTTTATTTTATTTCATTTCAAAAAAGTCTCTTATTTTTTTGAAGCTAAGCCTCAAAGGAACGATAAAATATATGTAATTCTTGCAAATGTCTTTTCAATTTGTTTGTCATCATTTGGCATCATTTTTATGATTAATTCTGCTTGTTTTCTGGACATATTTGTGATCGGTTTAGAGCTCACTTTGATTCACTTTGTGGCCAGTTTTTTGGGTCACTGTTTTTCTTGGCGAAAAGGGCAAAGTTGGGGCGCCTTTCATGGCTTTAAGGGGTGGTGCCAGGACTCTTACCCCCCGAAAACAATTGTTGCCAACGGATTTTCGGCTTACATGCGAGTCTGCCTGTGTGTACGTGCATGTATATGACTTGATTATATTCCATTTTATGCATTATACATTATACACAACGCACACACTGGCATTCGCATTCGCATTCGCATTTCTCTCATCTTTTTCGTCCATCGTCCTCCTCCTTCTCCTTCTTTCTTGGCGTGTCCTTGTGTAGGCCGCTTTGTCATAATCGCATTTTCAGTTATTGTTTGCCCCCTTTCCCGTTTTTCGCATTTCCCAAACCTTTGTGCATTTCGGATGCGAGCAAACGGAAAATCTTACCAGAGAGCGGGTCCACTCATGCATATTTTAGGCGAAAAAAATAAAAAAAATCCCCCACCATGGCATCATACCCCAGCCAACCCCCAAAATCATTGCATACTTTTCAGCTAACTGCACAAATGTTACATATGTCAAACATTAATATTTAAGAGCACAAAGTACGCGGAAAATATATACAAATCGGGGCGATTTAAGATATAACAAAGGCACAAAAATTATTGTTTGCTTTTAGCTGTTTTTTAGGGAATATTGTTTTTTAAAATGTGGAAATTATATAGAGCAAGTTGCTCCGAGTTGAGACTCATTGCAAAATAATACAATAAAAATAAATAAATTAAATGGAAATTAACTGAATTTTAAAAATCTTTAAGAAAATTTTACATATTTTATAAATAAGTATATTTTATATATATTACCTGAATTTGTATGATCTTTTGAACATTATACTAAAAAATTGTACATCTTTTAAAAAGCAAGTCGCTGGACTTCGTTATTAAACTAAAAATATATAAATTAATAAATATAGAAAGTATAACGCAATTAATAGGGATAAAATAGGAATTATCTGAATTTTTAGAATGTGTGAACATTATGCTACTAAATTTTACATTTTATTAAAACAAGTTCCTCATTGCAATATATATTTAAATTCGTTTTGACAATATAAATATATAAATTTATAAATATAGAAAATATAATGCAATTAATAGGGGTGATATAAGAATTACCTGAATTTTATAAATATATACAAATTTTGCTAAAAAATTTTACAACTTAAAAAAAGACAAATTTACTTGAAATTTGTGTCTTAGAAAAAGGTTACTATGCGCCAATCAAATAATATAAAAACTTTATTTATTTATAAAATACTGGGTACCTAGAAAATGTTATTAAATACCCAAAGATAAATTTGTAAGCGTTTTTTAAGAACCCTAAGGATTTCTAAAGCGCCTTAGAATATTTACACAATTTTTATTAATCTGAAAGAGTGTGGGGAATTATTTACAATAATTTACAATTAATTATTATTATCATTTAGATTATAGATACTCAATTTATATAAGCTTTAGCTTAGCTTCTGATTAATATATATTAAATTAATATTTAAATTAAAAATTTAAATTTGTATTTGAATTTGAAATTTAAATAATTTATTTACTCCAGGAAAATATAAGTAATTTATAATTCTGTATTAATCACTCTACAAAATAAATAAAAAAATAATAAAATAAAATAATAAAAAAAATAAATAATTAGCATCCCTTTTAGTTAACGCATTAAAGTAATTATAAAAACAGAAATCAAATTCTTGAAGCGAATTTCCCAAAGTCCCAAAAATTTTCCCTGGTCGAACTTTAATGCTTTTGCTTTGATTGCATTTTTCGGCGACGCCATTATGCCATTTTTTTTCTTTTTTTTTTGGGGTTGCTTGTGCCCCAGTATTTCGTGGGCGATTCATGAAACATTTAAGTGCATATTTACACTTTTGAAGAGAAGAAGGAAGCGGGACGCGGAAGGAATGTCCAGAGTGCAGCCAAAAAGGACGACAGGACCTCCTGTCGTTTTGACAGTTAATCATATTTCGGTTGAGAAGGGGGAGCTAAGGGGAAATGGCAACGAAAGCGGAAACGGAAACGGACCTCACACACTCTTTGGCCACAGGGCTTGGTCAATTGCATTACTTTGTTGGTTGGTGGTCAGTGGTACTTGTTCTTTATATCGTCCCGAGTCCAGTGTCCTGTGCTTTTTGACTCCTTTGCCGAGGCAAAAGTGCCTGCCACAAGCCATAAACCGCACACTTCAATCAAGCGGTTATTGAGTTCGTTTCCCTCTTTCTTCGGTTTATTGAGTTCGATTTTCTTTAAAGATTTCTTTTTCCTTATAATTATATTACAAATTAGTTGCCTAATTAATTTTATTATTAAGTATGGTAAAGTTAAGAGTAAATACACTGCCAGACACTGATCGATTTATCGCTGGTAATTTCCGTGACGGGATCCGCCCACAATCCCCGCCAGAATTTATCAGTTTCGCTGCCGATAGCCTGTTAATTAATATTAAAAAAAATACAAAAAAGTTCTTAGCAGTTTGCCGCTTTCGGTAGACAGACAGGCAGAGGGGGGAGAGGGAGCTAGCGTGGTAGGTGAAGACTTTAATTAAATAAATATTTGGCATTTGATTTGCTGAAGGCAACGCTGGGCAAGAGAATACCAATTTCCTGTCCCCAATTGCCGAATGCATTATGCAAGCCAACTAACTCCCTGGACTAAGGTTGTGACAGGGACTGGGACTTGGACTGGGACTGGGACTTGGACTTGGACTGGGACTGGGACTAGGACTCCAACTCGGACTCAGACACGGACTCTGGCTTAAATCGAATGTAAATAGAGTGCGGGCACTCGGGCGAACGGAAAGCTAATCAAAGAAATACCCAAAGCCTTCCTCCCGCCTGCAATTTAATTGCCAGATTATGTCCTCGTCGAGTCCTAGACCTTCAAGGATAAAAGAGGGTCAGGCACCGACTTCTTTTCGGGGAAGAGCGAATAATAAATATATATACATAATATATACCGCTTAATTTTTTGGTCTTTTTATCATATCTGCGTATCTCTTATCTGTGACATATCGTCGCCGCAAGATCCATGAAAAGTTGTCATAAAAATCTTTAACGGTCCGCAGATATCAGCGAATAAGTAAAGCCTTAACTTTGCCAGGCAAGAATTTTGGCTAGCCCATTATTTTTTTCTTTTATTTAAAATTAATTATTAATTTTCCATGGTAGCAATTAATAATTTGCGTGAATAGTAAATAAATTATAAATAAACAAATAAATAATTATATATATTTATGTGACTCTGCATAAAATATTATGTTTATTTGTCAACATTTTCTTCTGCCTTTCCGACCCTATAAATTATAAATATTTTGGATCAGCATCAATATTCGTATTAATCTAGTCATTTCCGATAGAAAAAATATTATATATTTATTCAAACAAATCTATTTATTTATTTAAGTATATAAAAATATAAAAATTCCTTTACATTTTTATTACTAAGCACTTTTTGGTTATATATATAATAACTAGTATTTACATAACAATAAATATTTGTATATAAATATATAGAAATTTTTATTAAGTTGGAGGTATTATTAAGCACAAAAATATTACGATTTAATTTGGTTCTAAATTTGCTTTCTGTTTTTTTGCTTATTTAATAATAAAAATTAGTATTTTAATAGATAGATATTCAAAGTTATATTATAAGGCTCTAAAGTATTAGGTTTTAACTGTTTTTTATTTATTTATTTGGTTTTTTTTTATATAATAATAAATATGGGTTTTGAATAGGGTTAAAAAATGACACCAATCTTAAAATCTCTGGTTTTATGGGACTTGAAGATGAGTGATAAATAATGAAAATACATGGATACTTAAAAAAAACAAATAATAAAAAAATATTAAAAAAAATCTACAGTTTTAAAGCTCTGAAAGAGTGCTGCTCTGCCAACCTCTGCGAAAAAAATTTAATTCCTTAAAAAAATTCAGTGCAAAGTAATATAATTAATACATACATAAACATTTATAATATTAATAGTAATAATAATAATAAATAATGAGATCTTCCGATACAGATTGATATTCTGCTTATATATTAATAGTAATAATAATAGAGTAATTGCTCAAAATACTGCAATGCAAACTAATATAATAAATCCATAAATAAATATTTACTATATTATAAAATTATTAATATTTCTTATAAACATTTTACAGGCTGTAGAAATCTTTTGTAGACATTTTTGTATACCACACAAACATCATAATTATATTTTACCCAAACACCAAATAGTATTTAATATTAATTACTTTCAATATTTTATATAAAATATATATTTTATATCTAGCTAATTAATAACATAAAATTATATTTCCCAAACGCCAAATAATATTTAATATTAATTTCTTGTATTATTTTAATTGTAAATAAATATTTTTCTAGCTACTATATATCTCCCTGCTGTACATATATATATTTTTTGTAATGAGTGTTCCGTCCACTGAAGAAGTTCAAGGCGATTTCCCTGCCAAAGCAAAGAGTCGTGTCTTATCTTATCTCAAAAACTGCCGGAATAACCGAGAGCTATTTATATTAATTTTTTTTTGTAAATTTGTATACGGTTTTACTTGCAAATTTTTTGTTTTCTTTATTGTTATTTATTTTTTGGTAATCGAATGTGACCTCATAAATAGATTGCCGGCAATCGGCAGGGTCCTTGGCCACTTGAGACTGAATGGATGATCTCAAGTGGATCTTTATTGCTCTCTCCCATAGCGTACAGGAGAGAGAGACTCTCTCTCTCTCTATCTCTCTCTTGGCTCTCTCACCTGGCTCACCTGGGTGGCGTTATCAGGCGGAAAGATAAGCTGAACGCTTTTCGCATTCTCCCGGCGGGGCTGTCAGCTGTTCTCGCGATCGACAGTCGAAACAAAGCGAAGCGAGGCGAGAAATTTAAATCAGTTCAGTTCCCAGCGCCGCGTCAACGGAATTCGTTGAATCTTCTTTCCCCCCATTTTTTTTTTATCGCGGCTTTGAATCACACAAAATTAGATGCAAAATCAACAACAAAATCAACTAGAAAATCAACAACAAAATTAACAACAAAATTAACAACAGAATCAATTGAAAAATCAATAACAAAATCAATTAAAAAATGAACTACAAAATCAACTAGAACTCAATGTAGTTTCAAGTTTGAATCACAAAAAATCTGCTCCAAAATCAACTAAAATTCAACAACAAAATCACCAACAACAAAATGAATTAGAAAATCAACAACAAAAGCAACTACAAAATCAACTAATTTTCAATATTGTTGATTGTACTTTTCCTTTTTCATCTCGGCTTTAAATCACAAAAAATCTGCTCCAAAATCAACTAAAATTCAACAATAAAATCAACAACAAAGTCAACAACAAAATCATAAGAAAATCAACAACAAAATCACCAACAAAATTAATAAGAAAATCAACAGCAAAATCAATTACAAAATCAACTAGAATTCAATTTGCTTTTCCTATTTTTTTTATCGTGGCTTTAAATTACAAAAAATCTGCTCAAAAATCAACAATAAAATTAACTACAATATCTATAATAAAATCAACAGAGTTGGAATGTTCTTTCCTTTTTTTTAATGCTGTGAAATCAACTACAAAATCGTTTAAAAAATCAACTAGAATTCAATTTCGTTGAGTGTTCTGTCCTTTTTTTTTTTATTACAATAAATCAACAACAAAATTAACTTAAATTCAACTGGAAAATCATCTTAAAATCACCACAAAAATCAACTCCAAAATCACCACAAAAATCAACTCGAAAATCAATTTTCCTTTAACAAAAATGCAAATATAAATAAGGAAAACCATGTTCCAAGTGATGTGAGCGTTGGATATATAATTAAATATATGTGAAATGAGTTCGTGGAATTGCCGTGGATTGATTTTCGGTACGTGCACCCCCTCCCTCCGCCCCTTGAGTAATTATTAAAAAAACAGTTCAAGTCCAAGGGTCGTCGTCAGCCAGCAATTTGCCAAATGAAATATTTGCCTTGCCTTGGCCTGGCCCAAAATAAAAAGGATTCTCACCGCTCGGTCACAACGAAAAAAAAAATAGGAATCCCAACTTGACCACAGATTTGGTTTACTTTATCCCAAAAGTCGAGGCAAAAGTTTGCGTCCCGTTGCAGGCAGGGAAAAAAATCAAATAAATTAGGGAAAAGAAATAAATAAAAAGAGGGGAAGCTAACTTCCGAAAGCAGAAGTTTGCATACCTTTGCAGTTTGCAATTTAGGAATTTAAAATTATATGCAAAAAATATTAAAGAAGCTAGAAAATTAAATTTTAAATTATATAAATTTTTAAACATTTTTTAACTGTGCTTTTTATTATTTAAAAATTTCTTTAGTTTCATAGGGTTTTTAGCAAGCGCTGAAAAATATATTAAAAAATTTTAAAAAATTTAGAATTTTTTTTAGATTTTTGCAGAAATTTTAAGGAGTCTTACTGTCACATTTTAAATTGCAATTATATATAAATAAAAGCAATGGGTTTTTGTATTAAATGCTTACAATTTTAAACTTTGTGAATTATAAAATTATATTTATTTTTAAAATAAATAAATATCAATATCTTAAATCAAATCAAAATCCACTCAAATTCATCTACAAAATCGTCTAAAAAATCATCTTAAAATATGTATACTTAAATTCAATATTATTTGATGTATTCTATATATTTTATATAATATATACTTTAATTTTTTATCAAATTAATCTTTTACTTAAATGTAATAATTTTTATAATCGGAAAAGCTAGAGAAATCACAATTTAAAAATATATCCAAAAGTATTCAATAAAGTTTAGAGTTACTAAATTCAGAATCATTTTTTGAAGCATTATTTTGGACCCCATTTTCAGGGTTTTTAAACCTCTAGCAGTACCTCTTTTTGTGGCACTCCCGAATATATTTAATATTAAATATATTTTTTTATTTTATTTATTTTAATTTTTGTTGTTTGTAAGCAGGAAATATTTTTATTATTATTATTTATCTTATTATTATGATAGTTTTTCATAATACGATTATTTTTAAAGTCATAACAAGGCGAACTTTCCTGAAATATTTACGAGTCCTAAGACAGAGGGTTCAATGACTATCTCTTAATTAATTAATGAAACCTTAAAGGTTTTTCTAATATATTTTTTTTGTGACTCATATTTCTGAAAATGTATTTTTTTATATTTATATATATATTTAATTCATATATTTTTCTTATGAATATAAACATATATTATATCTTATTTTGCTCTGACCGTTTTGGAGGGGTCTTCTATTTTTAGCACTTTTTAGCGGCTTCTTAATGAACAACCAAATCGGTTTGAATCGGGGAATGCTTTTTTATGATTAACTTAGCGACTTCTTTCTGGTGTCTTGTGTGTGTGCGTGTGTGTGTCGTTTCGCTCGAGTGCCGCCCACGGGTCGTATGCGCGATTTTTCGATTAAGTTTGAATTTTTTTTTTTTGTTGCTCTGTTTCGGGCTGCACTTTCGCCTGGTTTTTGGGGTGATAAGATTGCCCGAAAAAAAAAAAAAGAAAAACAAAAAAAGCGAATTGAAGGCCAAACAGAAATCGCAAATCAGCTGGCAAATATCAGAAATCAGAGAATGTCTCGTGACTATTTTTTTTTTTTGTGGCCATAATCGAGGCCGAGGAAATGAGAAATCAAAATCAAAAGGTTGAAGTGGCTTCGGGGTTGAAGAACCACACAAACGAAAGCCGCTTTAAGATTGCTTAACATTCGCATTTGTTGATTTAACAGTTTATTTAGCAGCACACTCAATAAATAAAAGATACATTTAAATGGCAACAAGAAAAATGCCATCAATACTCGAAAGTAAACGAAAGATAAAAAATGATGAATCTGTTATCGGTCGATATTACAAGTGTTATTAATTATGCACTGATAAGGCCAGGCAATCAATTCGGTTAATAATTCACAGAGTGCGCTTGAAACTGGTTAAAAAAAAATTATTTAAAAATAATTTAAACATAATTTATACCTGTTTTTTTTAATAAACAAAACAACAGAAAGAGAGGGAGAGAGACGCTTTCGTTAAATCGCAATCGTTAAAATTCCAAAGCTTTAAGTTCCCTTGTCCGTGACCTATGACCCCCTGCACCCTGCACCCTGCCCAGTGACAGCCTCCGTTTAATCCCTTAATCCTGCCAGCGAACAGACCGAGACAAATCCCATAATCCCCGCCCTTTAACTCCTTTGTTAATATTTAATATCATTGTGTCAAAGGGAAAGCCCCTTAAAACGTAATAAATTCAATTTCATTTGCAAGTTTTTCCTGTAACTTTTAGGGGAATTTTAAGAAATAAAATTAATATATAAATATAAATACAAATGATATAAAAATATAAATATATACAAATAAAAATATATATTTAAATATAAATATAAATAATAAATAAATATAGTATATTATATATATTATTTTTATTATATTATATAAATATAGTGTATTATTAATTATATATATATATATATATATATCTATATAATATGCTGCAGAAGATGCTAATTTTTTAAAATTCCTTTTAAAGTGGGCTTTAAATTATGAAATAAATATTTTAGGGCTTCAAATTTGTGGCTAATTTGTTTAGACTCCTTTTTTAGAATTTAAAATAACATTAAATTACATTTTCTGCATAATTAATTCTTATTTAAGTCGTTTTTAGCTTCCAAAATTAAATACAACAAAAGTAACTAAGTAATAAATAAATAATAAAGCTAAACACGCTAATTTTATATAAAATAATAAAAAATCTAATTAAATACTTTTCAGAAATAAAAAACTAGCAAAAACCATTGAGTTTATAGGAAAATAAAAACAAAATGCTTTAGAAATTGGTTTTAAAGTCACTATATTTTGTTTTATTTGTTATTAAATACTATTCATAAACAAATTTATAATATTATAACAATTTTAAAGAGATAGTTTCTTTATTTATTTATATTAAATGTATAAAAAACAAAATAAAATACGAATACATTTTATATTAATATTTAAAATTAATTTATTAAATTTATATTAATATTTTTATTAAATCCCTTCCAGTCGCGCCGACAATCGGTGAGCTTGACGGCTATGCCGCCGGGCGTTCTGGTCAACGATAGCCGGGCCAATTCCACCGATGACATCCAGATCGCCTTGGCGCCCCACATCCAGACCTATCTGAGCCAGACGGGGCGGCGGCACTCCTGCTGCAGCGTCATGCTGCCGGTGGCCTTCGAGCGGGCGGCGGCCAAGTCCTGGCTGGATCCCAAGTTCGATTCGCCGGTCCTCGAGGAGCAGTATCAGGCCAGTGTCTTTCCGCACGTTCGCATGCGCTACAGGTGAGTGATGATTAAACGAAGGGAATTATTTGAAAAATTATATAAATATCTTTGGAAATTTATTTTGTTTTAAAAATATATTTTGAAATGCACCTAAAAGAATTTATTACATGATTAAATTCGAAAAATTCTTCGCAAATATATGTATTTTTCTAAAATTAGATATAAAAGTGTTCAGCAGAATTGCACATATTACAAACTAGTTCCTTTTTTAATAATTTATTAATATTAATATTATTATTAATATTTTTATATAATTGTAATATGCAGAAAATCTTATAAAAATATAAACCTCGCTTAAATGTTTTTAAAATTATATATATTTTTCAAGATATAGTAAATATTTGTCTGAAATTTTAAAAGTAGAAAAGCTTATTCCATATCAGAACTCCAGTTTGCTTTTCCAACTTAAGAAAGACCTCAAGTCTAGCTAAGAATTTAAAATAGGAATCAATGATAAAAAGTAGAGAAAGGTAAAGAAAGGTAAAGAAATTAAGTCAGGAATTTAATTATGTGTTCCAACTAGCACCTAGGCCCTGTCCCTGTGTCATTGTGGCTTCCACATCCTTTCCGCTATGCAAATCGAGCACTCAGCCGTTGCAATCAAGAGAAAGTAACTGGGTTTGTTAAGGGAATTCCTGAGGTCATATTTTAATGTCCAAATTGAAAATTGTTTGGCCCTAATTAGCCGCAAATCATATTCTCACCATGTGGGAAATGAAATTGAACATTATTAAATTTTATTAATTAAATGAAATTTATTTAATTACCTTGGAAATTGGGAAGTTTTGAGCTAGCTATCTGCCATTTATGAAATCCTCTGGCCTTGGGCCAAAGTTCACTGACACCGCCCGCCTGTGTGAGATCCTGTTTTCCTGCCTCGTGGCACATGTCGCCTCCTTCCCCATTTAACCCTTCGATGGCTAAATGGTGCCAGTTCTGGCTCCTCTACGTGTCCCAACAACAGCACGTGCATGCAATCAACGCGCAATCCTGGCCAGGAGCAGGGAGCAGGTAGCAGGGAGCAGGGAGCAGGGTGCAGGGAGCAGGGTGCAGGGTGTTGCAGTGGGTAAACGAGGGCAAATTAGCTGGGCAAGTGCGCAGGATGGCGAAATTGCCGCCATAAATGCTCGCTTGGCGTGTGTGCCTCTTCGAGGTGGAGCAGGTGGGGAAAGCAGAGAGTTGGGGAGGAGGGAAAGGTGGTTAGGAGAAGAGGTGGTTAGGGTAAAGGTGGTTAGGGGAAAGGTGGTTAGGGTAGAGAGTCGTCAGGTCGACGGCGCTGCAGGTCAATGCCATTTTGGGCCATTTGGCGGCCAATTGCAACTGTTTCGCGTGCGGAACAACAAGGCAATCGATTATCACAGCTGGACATTTTAGCCATTTTTTAGCACTAATTTAAGGGTTACTTTTTTAGATTTTGAAGAGCTTTAAATATTTTCAAAGTGATTTAAATAATTTATTTAACAAGTAAATTAATAGGTAAATTTTTTTCTGCTTTCATAAACTGCTTCTATAGCTTGGCATCTTTGCTAAATTTATTAAAACTTCAAATACTCCTTCTTTAACTTTCTTGAACTTTTCACAATATTAAAATACACAAGTTCTTTTATATTTTCTGTAAAAGTCCTAATTTTTAAAGTCCTTAATTTATTAGAATTTCTTTAAGGAGGCATACACCCAGAAATATTTTTTAAAAATTTTTTTTTGTTTTATTTTCTTAAAGTTTGATATCTTAAGAATGTCTAGTCCAAGTTTCAAGTCAAAATTCGAAAAAATTACAAAGTTATAGCCAAAAATGCACGCCTTGACAATTTTCAAAAGCGTTTTTCTCAAAACTATGCATTCCAAGTCGGTACCAGAAATATCTAAAAAACCAATTAACCGATTGACTTGAAATTTTCTGTGTATATTTTATACATAAATATCTAGTCTTTTTCGTAGGATTTTTTTAAAGATTTTTATTTATTTTTTATTGGGAAATTTAGGACGACTTTTTTTATGAAAATCGCAACTTTAACTTTCAAACGATCGGCTTTTTATCAAAAATTGATAATTCCAAAATCGGATTTGTTAAAGATCAATGTATCTATTTTGATAATCTATTTTGTTTTTTAATTTTGTATGATTTTTGAGGTAACGGTATCTGGCACCGAAAACCTGCAAAAGTCCTTGTTTTTAGAGTACTTAATTTATTAGAATTTCTTTAAGCTTTCCTATGATTAATTTTAGTTGTGTGCGAAACCCAATTGGCTCAAGACCCTGTGCTCCTGACACACGCAGGCCAAAAGTTGTAAGTCAAAAAAAATAAAAATAGAAGAAATATAAAGAACAATGGCGCCAGGTCCTTCTGGAGCAGCTGCATCAACAATGGCCGGAGATTAGTGGACAGCTCTTCATGCCAGCGAGTGGGAGTGGGAGTGCCACTGGGAATGGTAACACGTTTGGTTCCGGCCTGACCTGCTCATCCTCCTCCCGCGTCCTCTCCCTTGGAGCTCCTTGGAGCGGAACAAAATGGGTAATGAATGCAGTTGCCACTTGCTGGAGTTGCCATGGTGACAGGTTGGAAAGTGCAAGCCGCTCTCCCGGTCACTCTCCTGCCCCCCTTCTGCTCCCATTCCCCGCCAGAAATTCCTTGGCTGCAGTTAGCGTTAATTAGGATGAATGGCAATGGCCAAAGCAGGGAAAGTTGGATGCGGAATTACTCTTGGCCCGGGTAATGGGGTAATGTAATGGGCACTCTTTCAGCCGGCTCAGTTCAAGGCCGCAGCTGGTGATGCTGCTGTTGCTCCTGCTGCTGCTCCTGCTCCTGATTTCCCCCTGGACTTAATCCGCTCTGATTTGGTGACCAGATTTAAGCAGCTTGCAAAAGAATCTCTGCCTGAAACTCTCTGATTACAAGACTTTTATTTGTTTAAAGCAAGGAATTTAATGGGAATTTTTCAATTTATAATATAACAAGTGCCTGAACCTTTTAAATATATACGATAACATATCGAAATAATCGATATTTGGACAGAAGAAACGATATTAAAAGGTGTATATCGATATATAACTTTTGCGCTTGAAAATTATATGTTCGATATAAGATATTAAAAAAACAAAATAAAACAATAAAATAAAATAAAACATTAAAATAAAACATTAAAAAAAAATAAAATACAATCAATAACAACGATTTCTTCGATACATCCGATATTTAAAGCGATATAGATAGATATATAGATAAACTTTTGCGCATGAATATTCTATGTTCGAAAAAAGATATTAAAAAAATAAAGTAAATAAAATAAATAAAATAAATAAAATAAATAAAATAAATTAAATAAATTAAATAAATTAAATAATTTAAATAAATAAAATAAATAAAATAAATAAAATAAATAAAATAAATAAAATAAATAANTAAAATAAATAAAATAAATAAAATAAATAAAATAAATAAAATAAATAAAATAAATATAACATGTTCGATACAATATATTAAAATAACAAAAGTGACAATCGATAACATAAATTTTTTCGATACATCCAATATTAAAAGCAATATAGATAGATATATAGATAAAACTTTTGCCTTCGAATATTATATGTTGAATATAAGATATTAAAAAAAGAAAATAAATAATATTATTTCAATAAAAGATATTAAAAAAAAGAAAATAAATAAGATAAATATTATATGTTCGATATAAGATATTAAAAATAACAAAAATTGCAATCGATAACATCGATTTCTTCGATACATCCTTTCCCATTAAATCCTTCTAATCAAAAATCCTTCTTAATCTCTTATTTCGTTTAAATTCCAGGTTCACCCTCTCGTACATCCTGCTCTGCTCGCTGATGTGGTGCCTGTACTTCGTGGTGGACGGCGGTTCGGAGGACTTTTGGCGCCCCATTTCGAGCAGCTTCTCGATGCTCTCGCTGGTGACCATCATGGCGCTGTGCTTCACCCACTGGGAGCTGTACCGCGACCACAGGACAGTGACCTCTGCCATAACGGCGCTGCTCCTTTGCGGCGCCTCCCTGGCCTTTCTCACGTACACGGGCCGGGCCTTCAGTCCGTTGGGTCACTTTGCCATCTGCCTGGAGATTGTCCTGCTCATCTACACGGCCCTGCCGATGCCCCTGTGGCTAGGAGCCAGCATTGCCATCAGTTATTCCATAGCCTTTGAGATGGTCTCGCACATGGTCATTGGTAGCAGTGGCATTCACGGGGGATCGGGAGCAGGAGCTGGAGCTGGAGCAGGTGTAACAGGAGATCCCAGCAACAAGATCCTGGTTCTACGTATTATGGCCCACCTGAGCGTCCACCTGGTGGGAGTGCATGTGCTCATCATGAATTTGGTGCGCATGCGCGGCACCTTCATGAAGGTCGGGCAGAATCTGCTCGTCCGCCGCCAACTGGAGATGGAGAAGCAACTAAAAGAGAAGATGATACATTCGGTGATGCCACCGAAAGTGGCCGATATGCTGCTCAACGAGGGCGGCACCGCTGGCCTCGATGGAGGTGGCATGCCACCGGAGTCGCATTACATGCGTCCGCGGGCCTCCAACGATGTCAAGTCCCTGTTTCGACCCTTTCACATGCACAGCATGGAGAATGTGAGCATTCTGTTTGCTGACATTGTTGGCTTCACCCGGATGTCCTCCACCAAGACGGCCGAGCAGCTGGTGGAGATCCTGAACGATCTCTTCGAACGCTTCGATGATCTCTGCTCGCTGAGTGGCTGCGAGAAGATCTCAACGCTGGGCGATTGCTATTACTGCGTTTCCGGTTGCCCCGAACCGCGGGCGGATCATGCCATCTGCTGTGTGGAGATGGGTCTGGGCATGATCGATGCCATGCGCTGTTTCGATGCCCAGCGGCACGAGGGCGTCAAGATGCGGGTGGGCGTGCACACGGGAACGGTGCTGTGCGGCATTGTGGGCACGCGGCGGGTCAAGTTTGATGTGTGGAGCAATGATGTTAGTCTGGCCAACAAGTGAGTGGAAGGAGGAGTGAGTTTTCCTCTACCAAATGCTGAATAATACATTCCCTTTTCTCTCCTTTGCAGAATGGAGTCCTCGGGCCGGCCGGAGCAGGTTCACATCTCGCAGGAGACATCCAGCTTTCTGGGCGATGCCTATTACCTGGAGGAAGGCGAGGAGGTGTTCGGTAAGTAGTCACATTCTTAGTTTCTCCCTGAAGACTCTAATCTCTTACCTTTTCCAGGCCACCGCACCTACTTTGTGGTGGGCAGACGTCGTGACTTTTGCCGCACGAATAGCCTGAGTCCCAGCATGCCCGCCAATCCTGTGGGCAGCTCCCTGCTTCTGCCCGGCGGCCATGTGGCCTCCCTGTCGCAGAGCGCCACCAATGTGTCTGTGGTGCAGCCCAATGTACCGCCCGCCTCGCCGGTGGGTCAGCTTTCCAGCTCGCTGAACCCTTCGCCGGTGCTCTCCATGCGTCCGCGTCTCACCTCGCTGAGCATGAAGCTGCGCAAGAAGTCGCAGAGCAGGGATCGGGAGCGGGACAGGGATCGAGATGTGGAGCGTGGCATTATCCATCCAGCGGCAGCGGCGGCTGGAGTGCCGCCCGTAATTGTGGTGCGAGAGCGGCCCAAGATCATTATAACAACCAAGTCGCTGCCGGGCAGCCTGGATTCGGATGAGCAGCAGCTGCCGGCCAGTCCATCGCCGCCACAGCCACCAAGGCCGCCGCCACCTCCGCCGCCGAGCACCACCTCGGCCAAAATCAAGCTAAAGGTGTGGAAGGTGACGCGTTTTTTAAAGAGATTTGAGGATTTGGCCAGCAGTTCCGCCGCCTCAACAGGAGCAGCAGCAGCAGCAGCAGCAGCTCAGCAGGAGAGGGAAAGGGAGCGTGAGAGAGAACGTGAAAAGGAGGAACTGAATCCTCATCAACACAACTCTTTAAATCCCGAGGAAACGCTGGCTTTTATGGACAGCCAGACGCAGAATGGTTGCGGCTATCAGCAGCTGCCGGTGCTCGTGGAGCAGCGTACCCAGACTTTGGACATACCAACAGCCGCCCGGCCAGTGCTCCATCATGCGGCCACATCCACCGCCCTGGCCAGCAGTGTCCTCCGCTCACCGGAGGCAGGCGGCGGAACTGCCACTGGTTGCTGCTCGCCCGGCCAGTACTCCATGTACGATGACATTATCGATGTACGCTCCTACATCAGTCAATCGAGGAGCGACATCTCACCTTTCGGGCGCTCGGGCAGCTATCGTTCGCAGTGCGGCCGCCAGTCCACCGGTGGCAATGGAGCAGCATGCCCAGGAGGAGCTGGAATGACACCTTGTGGCTCCCAGGCACAGCCCGTTGTGGAGCAGTCACCATTGCCCCGACCGCGTGCCTCAACGCTGGCCACGGGACGACCGGGCAATAGTTTGGAAGCTCCAGGCAGCTCCTCTTCCTGCTTGCCAGCGCCCGGGGGATCCGGAGCATCCGGTTTCCCGCCCACCCACTCGCGCCAGTCCAGCATCTGTCCGTCGGCCACGTCACGCAAGGATTCGGGCATCAAGAGCAACTCGCGCCGCTCCTCCATCCAGCAGCAGATTTACGTGCTCAACCAGTCGGCGATAAGCCAGCACCGAGTGTCGGGCTACTTCACCAGCTCCACGTCGAGCATCAGCAACCTGGGCGAGGTGGGTCAGGGTCTGGGCATGGGCCTAGGCCTAGGTCTCGGCATGGGCATGGGAATGGGAGGATTCCCGCTGGCCGTACAGCCGCCACCGCCTGCGCTCTTGATGCCCGCCTGCTCCTCCCAGATGGCCGATCCCCTGGCCGCCTGCCTGCAGCAGCTGCGCAAGCAATCCGATCTTCAGTTGATTCGTTGCGTTCGGGACAATGCTCGATCGCAGCGAAGCTACCTGGTGAAGCCACCACTGCGTCGATTTAGTCTGTACTTCAAGTCGAGGCAGCTGGAGCGTGATTTTCGCTCCAAGGCGCATCGCTTTGGGGCGGAGAATGAGACGGAGGGACCGCCGACGCTGGCCACGCCACGGTACAACACCTACATCGATATATTCGTGGGCATTGCCGTCTACCTGTGCATCTCCGTCTCCCTGTTTTTGATGACCCAGAACACGGTCAGTCCCAGCTTTCGGCTGTGGGTGACGCTCTTCTCCTGCTTCACGGGCATTCAGGTCTTTGCCTTGTTCCTCTTCACCCGTCAAATGTGTCGCAGGCAGAGCGGGAGCAGCACTAGCACCAATCATCGTTTGAGAACCAAGTCCAAGTCGAGTGTCAGCGAGGATGTGGAACGAGATGCGGAGAGGGACAAAGATCGTAGTCGAGAAAGGGAGCGGGAAAAAGACCGTCGCAGAGAGCACCCGATTACCAGTTCCGTATCCTGCACCGATCGCATTTTCGAGGCCATATCCAGCTGGTATCCCTGGCACATCTGCCTGGCCGTGCTCATGGCCATGCCCGTGCTCCTGATCATTGCCAATTTCCTGCTACTGGACCTGGAGCAGCTGGAGGCCTTCGAGTATCACTATGGTTTCCTGATCTTTGTGTGCATTGTTCACTTTTGCAACTTTACGCAGCTCAATTGTTGGGTTCGCAATGTTTTGGCCTTTCTGGCGGCGCTCTGCTTCATCGGCATTGCCGTGTCCCAGTTGATGGTCTACAGCCAGAATCGTGACGATCAGCAGGAGCAGCGAGAGCAGCAACAGGACACCACTTCCTCCTCTTCGAACTTCAGTGAGGAAATCAAATGGTTCCACGACTACCACGTCGAGATATATTTGGATCTGCTGCTCATTCTCGTTTTGGTTTGGTTCCTCAATCGTGAATTTGAAATTGGCTATCGGCTGACCTTCTACGGCAACGCTGTGGCCAATCAGGACAAGGTGCGAGTGCAGAACATGAAGAACCAGGCGGATATGCTCCTCCACAACATTATACCCAAGCATGTGGCTGAGCATTTGAAGAATACGGCCAAATATTCGGAGAATCATCACAACATTGCCATCATCTTTGCCTCCATTGTCAACTTCAATGAGATGTATGATGAGAGCTATCTGGGTGGCAAGGAGTTCCTGCGCGTTCTCAACGAGCTGATCGGTGACTTTGATGAGTTGCTGTCGCGACCCGAATTCCGGGCCGTTGAAAAGATCAAAACCATTGGTTCCACCTTTATGGCGGCCAGTGGACTGGATCCATCGCATCGGGGAGTGGGAGATGAGCACATACACACTCTGATGGAGTTCTCCATTGCCATGCAGGAGGTGGTGGATGCTTTTAACAAGGATCTGCTCGAGTTTAATCTCATTCTGAGAATTGGCATGAATGTGGGCGATGTCACCGCCGGTGTGATTGGAACCAGCAAACTGTACTACGACATTTGGGGCGATGCAGTGAATGTGGCCTCTCGCATGGACTCGACGGGTCTGCCCAATCGGATACAGGTGGGCAAGGACTGTCTGCCCTTTCTCACCAGCAACTATGAGTTTGAGCCACGCGGCAGTGTCTATGTGAAGGGCAAGGATCACATGGAAGTGTTTCTGTACACGGGCAGGCGGGAGAAGCCATTGGAGGAGGAGGCGGTGCATCTGGGGGGAGAGGAGCAGGAGGAGCAGGAGGAGCAGCATCAACAAGAGGAGGAACAGCAAGAGAAAGAGGAGGAGGAGGAGCAGAAGGAGCAACTGAAACTGATGGAGAACGGGCACAACGATGAGAATGAGGATGAGGATGATGATGATGATCTGCATTCCAGCGAAACCACAACTCTGTTCAAGTCACAGGAGTCGCTGCAGGCGAATGGAGGCAATCACTTGGCAACGAACACCAACCATGCCGTGACCAGCGCCAACTCCATGCCCGTGGAGACCTGAGAGGAGAGCCAAGGCGAGCCACCGGAAGAATGGTTTCAAAATTGCATTTAATGACTCTCACAGGAAGGAGCAGGAGCAGGAGCAGGAGCAGGAGCAGGAGAAGGAGCAGGAGCAGGAGCAGGAGCAGGAGCAGGAGCAGGAGCAGGAGCAGGAGCAGGAGCAGGAGCAGCAGCAGATTTGGAGCAAGAGGATTCCAGGGAAAGGGAAACGGGAAACCACGGGGAAGGGGGATTCGAGGTTGAGCATCAGCCGTGTTTTTTGTGATAATAAATGAATATGAATAGATAGAAATGGTAAACGATAAACGATAGAAAGGATAGAAACGATAAGCGATAGTGACGATAAATGATAGAAACGATAGAAACGATAGTGACGATAAATGATAGAATCGGTTTAAAGTTGCTAGTGATGGGTCGATTAATCGTTGAATTAATCGATTGTTGTTATTGCGGTGGGTCGAGTACAGTGCAGAGATATAGAGAAAAAGAGAGAAAGGAGATCCTTGAAAAAAAAAAGAAGTGATCAGTTCGATATCGAAAAATATTCGATACATTTTGTTAACTTTCTTGATCTTATCGAAACGGATGTTGCCCTATATTGTACGCACCTAATTTACCTTTTGCCGCTGTTTTTATTTCCTTTTTTTTTTAATAGCTCTAACTAAACTAAAATTTAAATTTAAATTAAATTTAAAAACTAAATGAAAAGTATAATTAACACTAATGCAAGTACGTGGCTTTAAGTGTAGCGAATTATTATATATTGTGTGTGGTGTGTAGTTTCAATGTAACATTCATAAGTAACCAGAGTTAAAAAGTTAATTTTTTTTGTTTTTTTTTTTTATATATATATATTTATATGTTTAGAGCCAACGAATGGATATTACCTGTCTGTATGTATTTGCTGTTGTTCATGTTGATCAAGTATGTGTGTGTGTTTATGTATATAAATGTATGTAGCTAAAGTTAGACGAATGTGTCGGCCATATATGTAAAGCTTATAAACGAAAGGTTTAGCCGTTTCTTAGATTTTAGACCAGAGCTTGACAGTTTCTCTAATATCTTTGTTGAGTTTTTGAGAGAGATTTAAAAACGAAGCGATTTACCCCAAAAAGTATGCACCAAATGCTTGCCATACGCTTTCACCTCACACGCAAAAACACACTGGAAAACTGTCATAATTTTGTAAGCATTTTTGTATAATTTTTTGTACACACACACACACACCTTTTGTGCAATAGAATATTAATAACAAACTTGAGCAAATCTCTATTTCCGCTACGAAAAAAAAATATAAAAGCTAAGCAAGTCAAAGCAGTGAAAACATAAAGATATATATATGTATGTATAACACCCATGCATATATGGTATATATAGTATATGCTGTAAACGTGTTACGTGTATTTTGCAACCTATGGACCCTATTGTATTTTTATATAAACAAAATATGTATTTTCTACTAATTTATTGAACAACAAAACAAAACGAAGCGAAGCAAAACGAAACACGGGAGACGTGTACTCTTATTCTTGTCTTTTTGAAGCATCTAAATGTACATACTCTATATACGATGTGTATTTATATTTATAATTGTATATTTTTTATAAAAAAAAAACAAAAAACAAAAACAAGAAGGGAGGAATGTGAGCACAAAACCGAGCGAATGATATATGCATATATGATGTATATTTATGAAAAGTCTAGATCCTGTTTACGATGTGTGTAGAAATGTTTAAATGTTGTTAACGCTGGGATACAGCCCCAGCCAACCCCATGGCCATTATGTAAATGGATCGTGTCCTACGTGTGTTTTAGCAAAAGATTTCAAAGAGTTTATCGAAATGTTATAGGCAAACCTACTAAGCGAGATGTGTAGAAATCAAATAAACAAAAGGCAGCAGTCTTATATTGTATGTACTTAACAAACGCCAGAGTTCTTTTATTGACTTGGGGAAGGGTTGGGTATGTTATCACTTCGGTGATAAGATGAAATTTAATATTTATTTGCTTATTATTCTGCATTCTACAAATTTATAACTGCTTAAAAAATAGATCTCGGTAAATGAGTAAAATTTATAATTAAAAACAAGTATATCGTCAAAATTGTCAAAAATTGGCAAAAAATTGAATATCAATTTTTTGATGCAGAATAATTCGCCTTCAAAAACCAAGAGGAAACCCGAAAACCCGGCTAAAATCGGTTGAGTTTTAGAGGAGTTATGATCAAAAAACCATTTATAAAATATATTTCCATTTTGTTGTTGTTGTATATATTTATTTTGTTGTTTTTTGAATGCAAAAAAAATCGTATAAAAAAACTAAGAAGAAAAATCGAAACCCGACTAAAATCGGTTAAGTTTTAGCCGAGTTATGGCAAAAAACCCATTTAATTAAAATATTTCTTTGTTTTTTTTGTTGTTATTGTAAACATTAAATGCAGAAAGATCCGCTTAAAAAAACTAAGACGAAAAGCAAAAACCCGGCTGAAATCGGTTAGGTTTTAGCCGAGTTATGGCAAAAAAACCATTTAATAAATATATATTTACTTTTTTTGTTGTTGTATAAATTGTTGTTGTTGTTGTCTAAATGCAGAAAAATTCGCTTAAAAAAACTAAGCAGAAAAATCTTAACCCGACTAAAATCGGTTAAGTTTTAGCCGAGTTATGGCAAAAAAACCATTTAATTAATATATTTTACTTTTTTTGTTGTTGTTGTATAAATTGTTGTTATTGTTTAAATGCAGAAAAATCCGCAAAAAAAAACCAAGACGAAAGGAAAAAACCCGGCCGAAATCGGTTGAGTTTTAACCGAGTTATGGCAAAAAAACCATTTAAATAATATATTTACTTTTTTTGTTGTTGTTGTAAAAATTGTTGTTGTTGTAAAAGACTTGTTGTAGTTGTTGTAGCAAATATTAAACTTGTTGTAGTTGTTGTAGCAAATATCAAACTTCAATTTCACCGATTTCAGTACAAAATCGTCGATTTCTGGATTTCAGATACCAGGCGAACAGAAAGCAGCAGCAGGTCGACGATTTTTATGATTTATTAGCGCCACCTGCCGGTGAAGGTTAGGAACTAAGCTGGCGCCACCTGACGGTCGAGGTTAAAAACAAGCTATTTTAAAAGCTCGCTGATAAAGCTTTGAAAGCTCACTGAAGCTCGTCAAGCTTCAGCTTAGTACCTAACCTTCACCGGCAGGTGGCGCCACTAAAATAATAAAAATCGTCGTCCTCCTGCTGCTTTCTGCGCGCCTGGTAGCTGAAATCCAGAAATCGACGATTTTGTACTGAAATCGGTGAAATTGAAGTTTGATATTTGCTACAACAACTACAACAAGTCTTTTACAACAACAACAATTTTTACAACAACAACAATTTGTACAACAACAACAAAAACAATATATACAACAACAACAACAACAAGGAAATATATTAATTAAATGGTTTTTTTGCCATAACTTGGCTAAATCTCAACCGATTTCAGCCGGGTTTTGTTTTTTCTTCTTAGTTATTTTATGCGAATTTTTTTACATTTAAACAACAACAACAATCTATACAACAACAACAAAAAAAAGTAAAATATATTAATTAAATGGTTTTTTTGCGATAACTCGGCTAAAACTCAACCGATTTCAGTCGGGTTTTTGCTTTTCGTCTTAGTTTTTTTATGCGGATTTTTTTACATTTAAACAACAACAACAATCTATACAACAACAACAAAAAAAAGTAAAATATATTAATTAAATGGTTTTTTTGCGATAACTCGGCTAAAACTCAACCGATTTCAGTCGGGTTTTTGCTTTTCGTCTTAGTTTTTTTATGCGGATTTTTTTACATTTAAACAACAACAACAATCTATACAACAACAACAAAAAAAAGTAAAATATATTAATTAAATGGTTTTTTTGCGATAACTCGGCTAAAACTCAACCGATTTCAGCCGGGTTTTGTTTTTTCTTCTTAGTTATTTTATGCGAATTTTTCTGCATTCAAAAAACAACAACAATTTATACAACAACAGCAACAAAAAGGATATATATTTATTTAATGGTTTTTTTACCATAACTCGGCTAAAACTCAACCGATTTCAGTCGGGTTTTTGCTTTTCGTCTTAGTTTTTTTATGCGGATTTTTTTACATTTAAACAACAACAACAATCTATACAACAACAACAAAAAAAAGTAAAATATATTAATTAAATGGTTTTTTTGCGATAACTCGGCTAAAACTCAACCGATTTCAGTCGGGTTTTTGCTTTTCGTCTTAGTTTTTTTATGCGGATTTTT